>JADDOH010010838.1:0-44653 GCA_016648135.1 Agrypnia vestita | reverse complement strand
CTTTATCTCTTTGCTAAAATCTGGCGTTTATAAACTTCAACGTTATAGATGTGAATATGGAACTAAAAATGAATTATACTTACCGGGAAATTTTGAAAAGTAAACAAAATAAATCCGGATCTGAGAACATTTTCATTAGTTTCAATTCTTCTTCTACTTCTTCATCAACTTTCTTTATACTCAAGAGTTTGTTAGTGTAGGAGTTTCCTCTTGTGACGCTGAATTCCGGCTATCTCTCCATCGCTTTGGAAATCTCCCTGTGCTATATAGGTACAGAATTATTGTTGTATTCATTCTCTGTACGTACGTGTTGGTACCAGTATCGTCGACGCTGCAGTTGGTCTTAACATGCTCATTGTCTTGATAGTACCCGCCCTCGCTTTCATGCCGTGTGTGAGGATAGGTCACACATAGGTCTTATAAATGGGTATCTTGCTATCTGTTCTCATCTTTGTTCCTCCATACGACATCTCTTAGACAGCCTGCCACAACTAACCACATTAGGTCTAACTTCTCTAGGAGGTCATGAGAGCTGCGCATTTCACTGCCAAGATATCTGAACTGGGTTACTTGTTCAACTGGCTAATCACGTGCTGAGATTCTGCACTCTAATTGGTCTTTGAAGAATGTCATACATTTTGTTTTCGCTGCACAGATGATCATATTATATTATGAGCAGGATTCATCAAACTTTAAGAGCATTCTCTGTGAATCATTCATGTTTTCCGCTATGATTGTAGAGCCCTGCAGAGCATAAAAAGAGATTTCCCATTGCTTCCTTACCAAGAATGTATCTCAATTTGAAAGATGCAACCTCTGCAATGATGTTGCCTATTACGCAGTTAAAGAAAAATGGACTTAGATTATCGCCTTGTCTAAAGTTAACTGATGTTTTCATGACTTTGATATATTTCCCATTTGCTCTAATGTTTGTGTTACTATTCAAGTTAATCTCTCATATGCCATTAATAAGGTGGTACCATTTTTGCATAGTTTTCACAGTTGCAAAGTTTTCACAGGGTCCTTCAATAGAATCCCGTTGAAAGCTTTTGGAAGATCGATGAAGTAAAGGTAGTAGGTAGAGTAGTCTTAATTAATAATTATAAATACACCAGTATTTCAGCTTTAGATAAGAATATAGGGATACTTTTTTTTAAATTTAAGTCGAAAATTTTCAAATATACTCGTATAAACTCTGCAGTGCGTGTACGCGAATGAAATTTTGTCTTCGAGACTCGGAGAGTTTCACTGTAGAGATTGTCTAACCTCAACTTTATTGTTCAGAATTCTCAGATACTTTGGCCAACACGATGAATCAACCTGATCAGTGTTTGATGAAGAACCCACTTCTGAGCTGTACCTACAAGAAATACCACGGATTGGAATACATTGCATCAAGTCATCCACGCCACCAACCGCAGTTCTATGATTGCAACTGCTCTCCCTGAAAATAAAACGAAGATGAAGATTACTAATTAAATTGAAAATTTGTATACCCAACGAGAAACTACATCTACAGAAAATAATAGAAATAAAGACAGTTTTTTCCTGGGTTACGGGAGACATATGTGAATACATATTGCTTCTAGATTATACTTTTTTCTTTGATGTAAATTATTTTTTGTTGGTGGAAATTAATGGCGAAATAAATAATTAAGTCACATTGATTAAATCGTTTGCATGCATTATAATTTATATTAGTAAATGGCGTTTCGGGAAACACGTCTTTGTCTTTAGACCTACTATAATAAATCGTTATAAACTTATGAATATTAGAATATATCTATAATATTTTAGTACATTAAAGTGACTGTTGAATGTTATTTTATAAAATGGGGTGATTCATCGGAGCATGCGCAGGAACAGTATTATATATATATAAAAATGTTTTTTCGTTTACTGCTTTATTGTCACTTTGAATAAAACCTAGTATTGCGTGTTTATTGTAGTTGATCCGAGTTATATTGTAACAGCTGTCATGCGCATTGTTCTTTCTTTTTCTCGCTTTGGCATTTAAATTAAAATGGCGTCTGGTGCTCTTGCGCCGCGAACATTTTAGTAATTCAAAGTCAGCTGGCGGTGACGGAGTCGCGTATTCGGTAGTTTAATTGTGATACATGGTTTCTGGAGACGATTGTCATGTTAGTCGTAATGTTCGCAAGGGTCAGAGTAAATCGTCGAGTAGTAAATCCAGAAAAACTGAACCAGACGTAGTGAAGTTTGTGACCTTGGGCAACAATGATCCACAGCCCTCGGTTCACAAAAGGAATTTATACGTTGTTTCTTTTCCCGTAATCATTTTGTTCAACATTCTCCGCTCAATTCTTTACCAGTTGTTTGTGATCTTCAAGTATCTCTACACCACTTCGTACATATTTGTAAATAGACCGCGGCGCAATGGAGAATGTAACTTAGAAAGTGTAGTTAGAGATAAAAGTGAATCGAGCGATCAGCTCCTGACAGCCGAAGGGATGGCTTCCACAGCCAGGAACACGAGCGGTCCGGGTCCCGGAGACCCACTGCTCGCCAAGCAGAAGCACCACCACAGAAGAGCCTTTGAATATATTTCAAAAGCCCTTAAAATAGATGAGGAGAATGAAGGTAATCTTTCATATCCCTTATGACATACAATATTATACATAATGTAGCTTTAGTTGAATCATTCAGTTCAAAAGCTTCTAAACGATTGTTGGTTCCTTTTTTAAATTAATTTTAATTAAATCAGATGGAATTAACCAATTTTCTATTTTTGGTCCCGTTTAATTATTACTTACTAATTACTCGGTAGTTAATTTTTTTATTAGATAATATTAACAGTTAAATTTTGTTTTATTTATTAGATTTGATAAATTATTGGAACCAATATTATTTTGATAAAATACTTCTAAAATACACAAATATGTTTTGAAATCATCAATAGTGAAACTAACACTCTGCCAGATTTTGAAGTTTTGCAGCTTGCATTCACACCTGAAAAGTACTTTTTCTTAAAAATATTAAGTAATGCAGTTTCTTTAAAATAATCAGATAAGAAGCTATATCAACAACATTTTTAGTAAAAAAAAATTACAAGTAATGCGTGCATTGTCAATAAAAAAAAACAACTAAATAGCTGTCTGCACTGTTCTTCATTCATATTTCTGAATTTCTCCTCTCGACTTGCTGTTGACTTGCATTCTTCCGTTCATGATAGTTTGAATCCTTCGACTTGCATTCTTCCATTCACATTGATAAAAACCTATAGTGTATAAACATTTACTTCAACTTTTAAAACATAAACATTTGACACATCATCTTGATGTAGAAATGAATATTCACAACTGTTGACCAGTATCAGGTCTGATTATTTTCATTTAATTTAATTTGCGTGTGATGTAAATGCATATAGGGAGCTGAGGACACTTGATCCCCCCTTTTGTTTTTTACCTCTAATGTTGTTTTTTTAAAAATGTTTTTACCTCTAATATGATGTAAATGTATATAGGGGACTGAGGACACTTGATCCCCCCTTTTGTTTTTTTACATCTCATTCCCTAAAAATAATTAATTTAATTATATATCACACTTTAAATGTCTTTATATACTCAAAGACGTGGAATTTAATTGGGTGCACTTGGTATAATAACCATTTACATTGGTTTATAAATTTTGTAACTATCCCACCAACAGTAGAGGAAGGAAATGGTACGTCCCCACACTATGGATAACTTGATCCGAGGGAAGCGAGTCTCCCATATTTTCGGGACACTTTTTATGTATAGGTGTCTATGCAATTAAACATATTGAAATTGTTATTGTGTTCATTAAACTGACTTTTAAAACATCTTTACTTTTCGACTATCATTTTAAGTACCTGGGTACACAATTACTCATTGTAACAAAACCAAACATTCCAAAGTAATTCTGCTTACAGCTGACTTTTTATCGATCGGTCTTCTTTCCTGAGCATCATTTCTCGTTTTATATACTCTAGGCATACTGGATCCCAAAATAAAAGAAAAAATCAATAACGGATACTTAATCCGGGGGATCAAGTCTCCCATAAAAACGTGTAGCAAGTTTCCCCTAACTGGGTTTAGGAGAGAAAATGTTATTTATAAAAAAACTATTTTGACTTCTTTCTTTCTCTGTGCGAAATTGAAAACTATGTAGATAATGACTTGCATTGGAAACTTAACCAATATGTTCCTTTAGCAACAAACAACAAACCGTCCGCCATCTGTACAATTGTCAAGTCTGACTGATGTCACTACTCTACTTTAGAAAGTTAGCGGGTACAATAGATTAGTAACATTGCAAGTTAAAAATAATGCAATGTTCACGGAAGTTCCGTAAATTTCGTGTACTTAATCTCCCACAATGATCAAGTTTCCCAGTCTCCCTAAACGTAATCTCAAAACATAATAATTTGACGCATCTTTACTTGGAAATTAATGTCCACAGTAGTTATTGACAGCTATTCACATCATCTCAAAAATGTACTTGCCAGCAGAAAATATAAAATTTATTTAAGAAAAATGTGCATATTGATTTTTTTAATTAAATATTATTCTTGAAGTGACTCAAATGTTAAATAATGTTTGTACATCTTAAATAATATCTAAATGCATTTTATAACAACCTGCACATCTTGAATATTTGACATTTTTTCATATGATTTTGCTATTTTTTTTTATTCGGGCAATGGATTTGTTGCACACTGCGTACTGCGTTTTTGAACCAATTTCAGTATAGGTATACACCACCCCTTTCGCAGACAAATAAATAATGACTTCTGTAAATTTAATAACTTGAAAACTGGACAACATATTTTCTTTGTTCTAGTAATATTTGCTCTACCCATGATGTCTCCTATAAATGTTTAAAAAAAAATGTCAGTTTCAAAATTGTATAAATGTGCATTATTGACAAACAAGCTGCTTATATTCACGTAACTATCATATACCAAATATATAAATATTCAAAAATGTTAATGTAAAATTACAATCAAAATTTGCACAATTCTCACCAACGTAATAGTTGCTGCTTCCCATCCATTTGTATAATATCACAGACTTAATACACAACAGTTATCTGCATCATTCTTTCTCTTTACTCCAGTTGTTGCTTGCATCTCATTACAATTTACTGTTTATAATATTTTCTGGTCTATAAATCAAGTGGGAAGATTCCATGCAGTCAAACCATCAATCCACTCTTATAAATACATTCACAGTTTGAGTAACGTGGTACTATGTAACATTCCCAGTTTCTTAAAAAATTTTGAAGTTGATGAAATCCTGAACTAGATGTTAACTTATTGTGTGGACTTGGATTTTGCATCCTTTAGTTTAGGTACATAAAAATAATTTTACGTAAGAGTTTAAATCAAGTAAGTCTTTAATGGTTTGTTCAATATTATATAAAAACTTCTGCTTCTAATTTATCTTATATCATAAGTTGAAATAATTTCATATATGTACAAAGGTGATGTACCTATACCAAAGTATTATTTACTCATTATTTTATATAACAATGATGTATTATAGTATACCAATATGCACTTAACAGATGTAAATACTCTCCCGCGTAAACTACAACTATTAGCTCATATTATGGTAAGTATAATAAAATATTTTATATGTAATAACTTAAGTATAATTTATTTTATAAAATCATTGTATGTAGGTACCTACTATACAAATAAATAAATAAAAACATTTAAACACTCATTTGATATGATAATCATTACTGGAAGAAAAAATTGAAAACAGGCAAAGTTTGATTTTTATAAATATTTTTATTATGCTCTCGGGAGGAGCAATCGCTCTGAAATTTGTCAGTGTAAAATATAAAAATCCGGTGATTACCAGCAACTATTATTAACTGTAGCTTACTTTCAGTAATTTAAAAAGATGTTTTCTGATAAATAAAATGTATGTAATAAAATAACTTATAAAAAACATAATTTCACAAAACTTATTCAGCAGAAACGTGGAAGGCGTTCCCCTACTTTTAAAATCGTCCAGTCTGAGATTGTGTCAATCGTAAGCTTCTCCAGCAATGCATCGTTATTGAAACGTCCATTGTTGTTTTTTGGAATATTGTTACATGTCGAGACAGGCATGAGCGTGGGCAGACAGGTCCGCCAGTGTGTAACGTTAATTATGCCATATGGGGAAACTGGTTTGGTCATGTAGGCATTGCGTTGTCATGGTAGAGTAGCTATTTCGTATTATAATAAAAAAGATTAGCTCATTGCCTTATGATTTTAAATAGACCTTCACTTAATATAAACTGTTAAAAGACAATAAAATCACTGGCAATTTTTAAACTTATTATGATATGTATTTAAATCAATTTCTCAAAAACCTTATTTAGTGGATGTTTTGTTAAATTGAAAGTTAACTACAAATTATTGATTTGCATTAATTATTTAATATTTATAACAATCCTAATAATTTGTGGTATTCAAGAGAAAGCGAACCAGATTTATAAAGAATATAAATGAAATAAAAATGAGCATACTAGCCTTTTATCCATTTTATTTGGAAAACAAACATTTTTTTTGTAATTAATTATATAAGTCTAACAGACGAAGCTAATTTATATATGAGAAAAATAGATGGAAGTCTCTTATACGATGGCTCAGGGCTTACAAGCTGTATGAGCTGACTTAAGTGAGCACTCTACACAATGCAACATTTGCCAATTCAATCGTAAGAACACTCACACATTATCAAATTTTTTAAAGTTCTATATATAGTTTGAATCAAGAACATTTCATATATTGCACCGGCCTCTGCTAGAGACATCTGTTGTTATTTTTTCTTATTTACAAGTTAGTGTACATAGATTTCGCAACTGGTAATGATACCTCTATATTTTATTTTTCAAAGTGGAGTTTTTTTAGCAATATTTCTTATTAATGTATATATGATATTATTTTCGAATTATTACATATCTACTAGAATACGCATGAAAATCAATACATATTTTCAATTGTTAACTCCTATCATGCACCAGCATATTATATTTTTAACAATATTTTTATATGAAATTATGTTCTAAGAATACTGTTACTAGATTTGGTCCCCAGAGGTATGATTATTTTTTTTAAATTACCAGCTCAACTAATTAGCGAAGGGAAAAACTACATTTCAAAATGAAGACTACAACACACACACATTCACCAGTTTGAAGACTACAAAGTGTACACTACAATTGTAGTAAAAACTACTTCAAGTGAAGTAATTGTAGTACTACGAAATGAAGTGAAGTAAATGAAGTGAAGTAATGAAGTAATTGTAGTATTAATGAAGTGAAGTAATGTAATGAAGTAATTGTAGTATTAAAGAAGTGAAGTAACGAAATGAAGGAATTGTAGTATTAATGAAGTGAAGTAATGTAATGAAGTAATTGTAGTATTAATGAAGTGAAGTAACGAAATGAAGTAATTGTAGTATTAATGAAGTGAAGTGTAATGGAATGAAGTAATGTAGTACTAATAGTTGAGTGAGTTAATATTTTTTTCCCAAATAAAAATTTGGCGAGCTAAAAAAAAAAAAAGGTCAACGAGAAAAATATTTAAGGTAAATGACGATATTTTCTCCAAAGTAACATTCGGCTACCTAAAAAAAAAAAAGGTCGCCAGCCAGATTTCTTCATTCGATTCCAAAAAATTTTCAAACCATGGGGGGGGGAGTTGTTGGGTTGTTACAGATTCCAGAGAATTATTTAAATATCTACATCAACTTTCCAAAAATTTCACATAAAAAATGCACTATTTAAAGTATGTTTCTCATACTTTCGATAACTTTGAAGTGTATGTACTTTGTAGTGTTCGCTTTGAAATGAAGTGTACTATTTGAAGTTTATACTTTCAATAACTTTGGTGTTTGTAGTGTGCCGATAACTTTGAAGTGTATGTACTTTGTAGTGTTCGCTTTGAAATGAAGTGTACTATTTGAAGTTTATACTTTCAATAACTTTGGTGTTTGTAGTGTGCACTACACATCAAAATTTGCGAAGTGTGCACTTCAATGTAGTGTAGTACTACATTGTAGTAGTGAGTACAGAGCGGACCCATCACTACAACTAATGTATATATAGTACCTATATTAATTATTTCATTATTATGTACTTTAGTAAAAATATGATAAAGGGTAATTGCAGAAATTATTGAAGCATTGTAGATTACGAAAAAGCTTTTGACAAAGTCCAACACCCGAAGCTTAAACGGCTACTAAAAATGAAAGGTATTGATGATAATGGCATCCGCATCATCAAAAATCTGTACTTGAATCAAACAGCTAATGTTGAATTAGAGAACAAACTGAGTGAAGATATCTTCCGTGTATAGTTTTCTGGGATATTCTGCCGTGTATGTGTGACCTCTATGGTCGACGTTCAGGATCCCATTGCAGGGTCCATCATCAGGGCTGATGTGATGGGTGTGTGTTGAATTGTAGGTTAAGTATTGCCTTGCAATACCGTACTGAAGTCAGGGTGTGTCCAAGTTTGTGCTAGGTTAAGTACTGGATTGCAGTACCGTGTCGAAAGCAGCGTGTGTGTGTGTCTTGATGTAGTGTAGTTTTTGAGTGAAGATATCTAAATTTGACATTGCGTAAGACAAGGATGTGTCTTATCACCTCTACTATATGATATGTCCGAGTCAATATTTAAAGAAGCTTTAGATAATACTGCTCTGGGGATTGTTGAATAGTAAATTATTGGACAACATTACATTTGCTGATGATACAACACTATTTGCAGACAATGCCCCTGACCTTCTGATGCTGGTAAAAAAGGTACATGAAACAAGCAACAAGTATAGCCTGAAGGTGAACATCGTAAAACTAAATTATTAATAGTATCAAAAAGATCACTTCCTATATAATAACATTCAGTTTGCCTACTCAATAAACAACGCTCAACTAGAAAACAAATGCGAATTAAAAGACCTCGGAATAATTCTCGACAGTAAACTTATTTTTAAAGCGCACTTTGACCATATTATCTCCAAAGCCTACAGTATGCTGGGATTCATACTTCGAACCTGCAAACAATTCAAAAATCCTCACTCATTAAAAATTTTATATTATTCCTACGTTCGCAGTCACTTGGAGTATGCATCTCAGGTCTGGAATCTACAACAGACAACATACATTGCGAGAATAGAACAAATTCAGAACAGGTTTTTGCGTCGCCTCAATGGTATATCCGGCATATATTTCGACTCATATATGGAAGCAATGGATTTCTATAACATGAGAACCCTGGAACATAGAAGAGCACGAGCTGATCAAATACTACTTTTCAAGTTGCTTCAGGGACATATTGACTGTCCCAGCCAATTGGAGCTGGTTTCTCTCCACGCTCCATCAAGGCGAACCCGACAGTCCGTGCTCTTCCATGTACCCATAAGCAGAACCTCTTATGCACAGAACTCATTCATCCAGCGAACATGCAAAGCATACAATGACCACTTCAATGACATTGATATATTTAATACCAACATCTCAGCTCTTAAAAATCGTATTTAAACCGCTTATATTATATTACTAGTTTCTATATCTTCACCGGATTAACTGAGACCGACCATCATCATACACACACCACAGCCAAACTCTCATCACTCTTTACACATACCCCCATATCTGTATACAACGTCACGCACAGAATACATACGCACTCCACTCAGCCACAATCCCATACACCTCACTCCACTTCCCCCTCTAACTCCCACTCCTATCCCTCTATTTAATATATGTTCCTTTATTGCTTGATTTAACATTTTATGCCGTGGATCTCTATAATTGGTCTACGAATTACCCAATACGTTATGTATTATTATAATAAATTGTATACTGTTGAGATTCCCAAAATAAAAAAATAAAAAAAAATACTAAATTTAATCATTAACAATGAACTAATAGAAAGAGTCACACAACATAAGTACTTGGGTGAATGAGAAATGGGATTCATCTTAAGGAGTAAGGGTTCCAATAGAGATGGAAAGAAGTGCGTTTCTCAGAATATTTTTAATCTAACCTTGATGTAAGCCTTCAACTAAGAATATGTGTGATTCGATGATGTATTTTCACTATTCTCTTATATGGGGTATGTATGAACCCTAAACCAAGAGTTAATCCGTAAAGTAGAGGGCGATGAGATGTGACTCTATCGTCGTCGTCGTTGCTGGGCATCGTAGTCAAGGATCCCCTCGCCTTCCATTTATATCTCCATCAGCAGTACGACCTCGTGAGAACAGGCCAATTCTAGAGGCTCAGGTTCTCCCATAAACATCACCGGTTAAATTGTATCTCTGTCGGTTCTTCTGATAAAGGGCGAGAGCGCGTGTTCTGTTTTTTTTTTTTTTTTGCTGTTGCTGCACCATCCGCTCTAAAACAGATATTTTCGATGTAGCTCTATAGACACATACTGAAAATTTCCTGGGTGGATAGAATTACGAATGTTGAGATCCTCCGACATATGGACAAAGGCCGAGAAGTGCTGTGGATTATCAATATAAGAAAGCTCGAATATCTCGGAAATATTATGAGAGGAGTGAAGTACCAACTCAGCATCCAGGGTAAAATAAGCAGAAAAGGAAGCGTAGGATGATACCGCATCTCATTGTTGAGGGATTGGTACCAATGTAACTCGAATGAGTTGTTCCATGCGGCGGTGAATAGAATCATGATCGCCAGTATGTGAGCCAACTTCTGATAGGGGATGGCACTACAAGAAGAAGATTAAAGCACATCTTTAATGATCTATTTATCACTTTATATGTTTTTTAAATGTTGAAATTTGTTATATTATTGACGGATGAAACGGAAATCATATTAATGTATATTATAAATGTCTCACAGAGAAGAAACTGTATTTTTATTGGAAAGTAGGTATAGAAGTCATTTTTTGGTGTACATAGGACTTACGACCTATCGTATGGTTGGCTTAAGGGTTCACTTTACACATAAGTAACGTTCGCCATTCCACCCATGATAGAGTATACCATGTCTACTAATTTTTTGGATATCTCTGTGACAAGAAATCCAGCACTACCGTTTTGAAAGATTCGAACAAACTCAAAAATATTCTGACGGAAATCATATTACTTGATTTTTTTCCTTAAACTGACGTCAAAAAAATATTATTAGCAAAACAGACAGATTAGAAAATGGACACATTCTTGCTCGTGACAAAATTATGGAATTGACAATGTGTTAATTTTTTGCTAGGTCACAAAGGTCAAATGAACTAAACACTCAATTGGACGGTGTTGATTGATTATTTGCAGGTCAGAAAGATCTGGCAATAGAGTTGTACAAGAAGGGCATAGGGGAACTGGAGCAAGGGATAGCCGTAGAGTGCTGGGGGGGGAGGGGCGATGCGTGGCAGAGAGCGCAGCGCCTGCACGACAAGATGCAGACTAATCTCGGGATGGCCCGTGATAGGCTACACTTTCTCGGTGAGTATTTCACTTTTTTAACATTTATGTTTCTTTAGGGGTACCGAAAAGTAAACAAGTTATTTCACACTCTATTCGTTTTTAAAAAACATTCATATAATTATTAGCTTATTATAATAATTATGAAAATAGGTTCTGCTGATTTTCATTCTGAAAGGCTAGTGTACCGTTTGAGTCTGACTAATTGACAAACCATAAAAATTGACGGACTAATACAATTCCTCAAGAACACCAACCGGTATATAAACATGCAGACGTTTTGTGCAGCGAGTTATCTCGCCGTGGCTCCAACACCTCCGGCGTGTATTTCGGATCCCATAGCAGTGTCCATCATCATCAAGGACAAAGTTTGTGAAACATCTGGTGAGATTGTATTGTAGTGGTCCGTTTCTCTGCTCAGGGTTGCCGGCACAATTGCACCGATGACACGCAATGACAAAACTGTTCCAAATTTCCAAAAAAACTGGAATGAATTCAAATTGTATAGCAAAACATTATTAGACTTTTTGCTGGGATGGCCTGGCTAAACTGGACCATAAAAATATTTTCATATTTGACAACGAATCCATGAAAGATACTCTAATTTTTCAGACACTTTGAATAGATTGTAATCTGTAAAAACTGGTGGTAACTGAAAATTTAAGATTCTGAAGATGAAAAGCATGATCTTCAACTCGATGGACCAACAGATTAAGAACAATTCTGGCTAGCCTATTTACAACAGCTTTCTGAATTCTGATGCAGAGAAAGTTGGAAAAGTCATCAGTCAACCGCACAAAACAGTCGGTCACTATGAAATAATGAAAAATACTTACGTCATACTTGGCTTAAAAAATGTAATTCATGAGAATATTGAGAAATTGTAAAATTATTATAAGGATAATATAAAAATATACAGTGGACCCTCAATATTTGTCATCAATCCATTCCGGGGAATAATGAATATCGATTGGCTTTTTCACAAAGTTAATAATAGTAATTAATCCATTTCTAATAGTAATTAATTTATCGATCACTCGAAAATTTATCAATTCTGGTGATTAAAGTCTAGATGGTTCACCAGCACTCGTTTTTTTAAAGAACTTATCCAATGTTATTTTTGGTGTTCTGTTTTTTAAAATCCTCCGAAAGTGTCCAAACACATTTTCAATAAAATGATTTGATACGGTGAATATTTCAGCGATCTTTGGGTGCTATTTCTCAATGTGAAATTCTGCATTTTGGCCCAAGTGGACAACAATCCTTTAATTTCAGCAGTTAGAACCTGGTCTTGATCTTGACTCAGTGGCAGACGCAACGAATGTCACCTTTTCAGGCGAATAACAGATAAAAATATATAAACGAAAAAAAGGATTGAAAAAAAAAAACGACATGGACGAAAATTGAGGGACCACTGTGTGTGTAAAACATAGTAAACAATTTTAATAGTTGTGGATATAATAATGCTTTATTATACATAATTTTCTTAATATTAATATTGTAAAGATTTTTCAAAATTATTTTCTGGTACCCCTTAACATCTTTAAAAAAAGGACTTGCAAACACGTGTCATTAATGAAAGCATTCCAAAAAAAGTTATCCTTGTTGAAGAGTGAATCACCGGTAAAGTCTATTTTAATTGTCCTCAACCAGACATTGGATGATTCATTTGAAATATATTGGGCGCTCTTTGTCACTGCACTCTTTCCTTTGTCCCGCTGTGAATCCAGCTCTGGATTTATTCCTGGAATAAAATTCCTGAATGTTTCCTTTGAGCATCCGAGGGAAGCATTTTAATGCCCAATTAAATTAACCGTCCAATCCTAAAACGCCAGGAAGAGGAGTGCCTTTGAATTCTGCGCAATGTAACAGATTGTTCTTTTGTTATGGGATTGCATTCAAAACAAAATCAAACGAAGCCACCTCACAATGGAGAATATTTCTCTTCACTAACTAAATGGGTTATATTGGTACTCCTGCACTTTCATTTCAGTCATAGTAATAATTATTTCTTTTAGATCTCATCTGATGCTCTTTTCTTTAAACAATGGTTTAATTACATTTGATAATTATTTTAGATCTCATGATACCGCCTATTCAAAAACTATATGATTACCTACGGTGAAAGATGGCTATTGTTAGAAAATAACCTATAATACTTCTCAATGTGAAAACATTGTGCTGTCATTTGATGTAAGATAAAACTGTATTGGTTAAAATGTTTTGTTTTATTCACTTTCCCTCAACCTTAAAAGATTTTCAAACGTAAGCATGTCATTTGTTAGTTCTTACATTATATAATTATTTTATTGTTGTAATATTATTTATCTTTTATGTTTGTTTTTTTATTATTTAGTTTGCACAGTTATAATTGTCCCAGTGTTTTGATGTTGGTTGGCCGCTTGCTTTAGTAGTAGTTTAGAAAATTTATGGTGAAAGTTCATTTCAATTTTTTTTTTTTGTATGCATGTACACTGTACAATGTTTTATTTTCAATGATTTGTCACGCTGATTATTTTAATAAGGTACTATTGCGGGAGAATGTCATCTTTAACATGATTAATTGGAATACTGAGCTTATGGCACAATTGACGTTTTACGAGATAAAATATTAAACTTTTCTTACGATTCTCGAAATAAGTTTAGGCAGCTTATACTACAAAAGCGTAATTGATTTACCATGGCTGCAGCCACTCAGTTGCATCAAGTCCATCGCAGTAAAGACTTTGAGGCTTTTATACGATCTCATTTTAGTTTATTTTGAGACTGACTTAATTTTACTTCACTTTACAATCAAATTGTTAAGTGTGTTAAAAGTGTTAAATGTTTAAGGGGCATGTTAATTTTTTGTTTTCGATGTTGGAACCCCATTTCGTGATAAATATGCACAACTCTACGGAAAGTATTCCAACGTGATAAAGATACATCAAAATTGGCAGGGGTGTGCGACAGACAAAACTGTATCCATCAGGCCGTGAGCATCATACGACTCCTGTTTATTTTCAAATTATAGTTATTTTAATAATCCAAACAATTTTTTGTAAGAAAAAAGAAACAGTGAATATTGCATCAGAGTAATATAATATTAGATCATAAATAATACTATTGAGGTGGAAAGTATATTAGGGGAACTGGAAAGAGATCAAAAATATTGATAATTTGTAAAAATCATATATCAAAAGGAAAAATATTTAACAAATAATTTATATGAAAATTTTCGATAAACTTTTTCCAACTTTTGGATAATTTTTCAATTACTTGGTTATATATTTTTAGGTTTTTTATCAAAAAAATATCTGTATATTTGTACATACGACTTAAAGTAATAATACTATAATAGCGAGTGCTCTAAGGATCAAAATAAATGATAATCGGAGAGGGCAATGTCTGGTTAATAGGGTGTGGTGGAAGTTTAAACTCAAGCTCCATTACCTTTTCCTGGTAGAGTGATGCCGCGCATTGTCTTATTGGAATATTATTTTTTTATTCAACAAAACTGATTGTTTTTTCTTCTTGTATTATTCTCTCTAATTGCTGGCAGTACACGTGCAGTGATTGTCTCACTGTTTATCAGTTCAAAATTAGTCACTCTGATGATACACCTTTTTATTGTTAATGATTGTTTAGGTGTGGAGACAGCTATTTTACGTAAAGAAAGCCAGTCTTTTTAGAGTAGGATCGTTGTATAGTACCCACTTCTCATCGTAAGTTACAATTAACCGCAAAAAGGGGTAGTTTCATGTCCGGTCAAGCGTTCAAGTCAAGACAGTTCTTTGCTGCTCTAGCGTCGTTAGTGACAATTGGGGGAACAACATGGGGAAACTATATTCTTTGTTTGTTAATTTTACTGATGCAATGAAAGTATTCCTGTATTCCTGATCATTGTAAACCAAGCTGTTAGTAATTTTGTGATAGTTTGATGAGGATCAGAGTCCACTAGTAACATCAGCATATCATCATCCCGTTTTAAGGGTCTTTCCGTTTTAGGAGCATTTTTGAGGTTCCTATACCATTTTTTTACGCTTCGACAGACTAAAAAGCCCAGTTATAGAAGCGAAACACAAATACAAAACAACCACGCTTGAGTAAATCACATAGATTGATTGTGACCTCATCGGGAATCGAAAACAGAACTGTCGGTTTGAGAAGCCAAAGTCATGCCCACTGGGCTACGAGGGCCGCCTTTTTCCCCCTTCATTTCCAGGTGAAACAAAAACAACGTGCAATGACGCGAATGTTCTTCGCCATCATTAACCTTGATATTGTTTATTTATTATTATAATACAATAACAGTAAAAGATATTCTAAACAAAATCACTAAATTCACAACCCTCATAATCCACTAGTAAAAAAAATCCGTGTTTCCTACACTGTGTCTCGACGCAATAGGAACTGTAAATTTTTTATTTCTTTCCTGTCCCCTCAATAATGAAGATGATTATCTGGAGGCTAGAATGGATGATACATTGCTAAGTTGTCGTTCGATCAATTACTTTATCTATCTATCTGGTGGAATAAAAAAATGTAATTTTGTGGAATGCAAAGGGTTGAGCTAAGCGACACAAATGAGAATTTAAAAATATTTCATGTACAGTACATAAACAGTTTACACCGAGTCTTCACAAAATTTGAAAGAAAATAACAAAAATAGATAAAACATTTGGTGTCACATTTTCATTCTCAAACTCAATTATTGAGAATAGTATTTTTATTTCCATGTCAGAATCAAACAAATTATCCGTGCAATAAATATGGCTCCATCAACTATTTGAAAATTGGTTAAAACCTTGGTTGAAGTACATTTTATGTTTAGAAATGTACTTTTTGCATTTTTTCAAAGACATTCGGCCCGATTCTGAAAATAACAATGTCTGGATCTTTAAGATCTTTATCCCAACACTTAATAGACGATAATAAAAATTAAAAATGTCCAGAGAGGATTTTGTAATTCTACGGCTCAAATACACTGTATTAAAAGATGATATAAGAAAGATTGTTTCTTACAATCGTATTAATTCCTTCATCCACAGCGTCCAGATGAAATATCATGACTAATCTTGTCATGACTGCGTTCGGCGTTACCGCGTATTCAAATCTTCCCATCTTGACATTTGACAGATAACAATTTACATCTTTCTCCCTCCCTCTATATCTATCTCATATAGAAACTTACATAAACAAACACCGACGCCGACGTAAAGCTATGTGTCATTTATTTATTTTTTTATTATCGTCTATTAAGTGTTGGGATAAAGATCCAGACATATCTGTCAAAAAATGTCAAGATGGGAAGATTTGAATACGCGGTAACGCCGAACGCAGTCATGACAAGATTAGTCATGATATTTCATCTGGACGCTGTGGATGAAGGAATTAATACGATTGTAAGAAACAATCTTTCTTATATCATCTTTTAATACAGTGTATTTGAGCCGTAGAATTACAAAATCCTCTCTGGACATTTTTAATTTTTATTATCGTCTATTAAGTGTTGGGATAAAGATCTTAAAGATCCAGACATTGTTGTTTTCAGAATACAGATGATTATGTGCTGTAATTTAATTATCAAGGAACAATTATATATGTTTCCGTAAGTTATAAAGCATTCAGCTGAAATTAAATTAATTTATGAATAAAACTAGTGGTCAATATTAAATTCTTATAATATCGGCAATCTTTCCAACATCAAAACACTGGCGAGGGTTTTTTCAATTGGCACAACATTAATTGCGCATCTTGGTTCCCGTTTGCGCAGTCAACTTTGAAGCTCTCGGCAAACTGGGGATATCTCAGAACAAACTGGTCTCCAGGACCCGGATTCGGGCCCCTGCCAGCCGGAACACGACTCGAGGTGACAATGAAATCTGGGAAACTATGGAGGAGGAACCCCACAAGCACCAAATCAATACCTATTCACCAACGCAAGCTAGCACATCTGACGGCAAGGAAGGTAAAGTAGTGTAGCGGTGCACTTTGGGCTCCTGATGGAAATGAAGCTAGCTTCACTAACAACAGATAAAAGTCCTTGTTCTAATCTAATCAGTAAGTCCGTCAGTTTATGACTTCTACATATTCTCGAAATGGAGGCTTTTTAATCGGTTAATTTTTACAATTACACAATTTATTTAAAACATTTTTTAAGCCACAGTAGGTAAAAAGATAAATTTACCCCAATGTGAATATTTTAAAATGAGTGCTAATATATTTACACTGAATCATTACATCCTGAACCCTCACGTATATAATTTATTTCAAACAAATAGCCAAGGAGCATTCTTTCAAATAAAATAATTTCAACACAACAAAATCTCTCAGAAAAGTAAATTTTTGCTAAAATCGGCTGGCCTAATTTTAGGATTGCTCATTTTATTTTAATCCAAATATTTTATTTGATTATTGTTAAATACATATACTGAATGCCTCGTAGCTAGTAGCAGAAACTTCGGGGGAGTTTTCTTCATCCAATTTTGAATAGAAAATATTCTTTACACTTTGGGTGAAAAGTTGATAGTTCTCCGTGACTCAGGAAAGTGACTAGTTTCATTACAAATCATTAAGTTTCTCGCCAAATAAAACAGATAATAATTACAGGTCATACATAACATCTTGATTATAAATATTTTCATATTGCCCCTTTCACTTTCACACACGGTATCTCTGCAGTTTTTATCAGTTACTAATTCAGGCTGGTTTGGATTCATTATACTAGATTGATGAACATTATTTAAAATAAAAAAGACTTCCTTGGTAGTACTGCATTAACCCAGATTTTGGTTATCAAGCTTGAAAAGACTTCTAGAAGCAACTTGTATTATATTTAACTCATATAGAGGTGATTTAAAGCCTGTTTCCACTCAATGTCAATTATTCTAAACGTAATATTGCATGATAAAGGAATGCTACTGCTTATCGCTTGTATTTTAATGCATGATTTTTTGTGTTATTCATACACTCCTACCTATGTTTTATAATTTTGAATTAGTTCGATGTGACATATTTATCCTACATTGTAAAATTAATGATTATCATTAATTTTTTTCATCAATTTAATTTTATTTATCCAATTGTGACTGCCCGGTTTACAATGTTTTGATTTTGACAGCTTCAGTTTGAATTTTTAAGTACTATTAAGACCGGAGTTCGATGGACTTATTTGATGACCTGATGTGATGACGGCATGATTTAGCTGACACTTATGTTTATCAGATACAGCTGCATTTCCACTTATTTTTGCTGAGAGATGTACCTATAAGGTTTTCATCACTTCTTAAATTTCATATCTGTTCAGTATTTGAAATATCAAGTCATGTTAAAAATGTGAAGCGTGTTTATAATTTAATTTCAAATTGGTGATCAAGATGACTGAGTGGATAATATTTTACATTTTTATTTGGCATCGCACAATTAAATAGACTTTAAAGGAAAATTTTAACATAGAACCATCGAATTTGGTAATCGTTTTCAGTTTCATTATGTATAAAGCAGGGGAGTGCAGTAAGTATGTTGAAGCGTGTCATTTCCATGAACATAAATTTAAAAAAAAATCAATATTGAATGTTTTTCTGACAATATTTATAATTTATTAAAATCTAAATAATGTAATAATAATTGTGAGAGGAATATTGCGAAATGTATATTTTATTATATATTTTTTTTCAAAATATCATGCTTCTACGTACTCAGTGCGCGCCCTGGTATAATGGCAGCCTAAGATTAATTTTAAACAGACTTTAAAAACTCTCAAAACAGATTTGAAGTAATAATACATTAGGTATATTAAGTCATTAAGTCTGATTCCTTCCAGTGTCGGGGCGCAAGTTGACCGTCGCGGGCAAGAGGGCTCCCGGATCGGGAGGCGTCATGTCCAAGTCCCTTACATTGCCTCGCTCCATGGGGCGGAGTACGGGGGCGGGAACAGGAGCCGGGGCCTATTTAGTGGGCGGTGCAGGTAGAAGCCAGGCTAAGCCGGCCAGCACACCACCTGCGGTCAAGAGGCAACTATCGGTTAGTAATACTCTTTTATTTGAATGTCTGCTTATTGTGTGCTTAATATAATTTGAATGAACAAAAGTATTCTTAAGTAAATATATGTCATCTGTGCACACAATGACACTTCTTTCACTGCAATAATTCCTATCTTCAAAAAGGCAAAAATGAACTTTAAATATTGTTGATGGAATCCGTGTTAAATTCGTAGCAATTATTCATGATGATCTTCAAAATGGATGGAATAAAACTTTGTTATTACTCTACTTGAGTTTAATTATATATTATACTACTTGAGTTTCGTGAGTGACGGAACCTTTCATCAATGGGTGAAGTATTAAACTAACCACATTCAAATATAGAAAACATGGCTAAGGTGAAAATACCTATAAATAATTAGGTAGTGACCAGAGGAGCTGGAACTGTTGGTGTAAGGTGGAAGGGTGGTTATAATGGGAATATTGAGAGAAGAGGAAATCGTGAACCAAATCACGGCTAATAATCATTATTTTTCATTCGTGCAGCATTGAACTTCTCCAAATCAAAGGGATTTTGAACTCGGAGTATTAATTTTCTTTACAATATCTCATTCTCCAACTCTTATCCTCTCATTTTGCCCATACAACCACTCTTCCACTAAACACAATAATTACTGCTCATTTTTTAAGTACCTAATTAACTCCTGTGTTTCAGTGATGTAACGTAGGCCTACCTGTCATACAAAATATGAAATATCTACCTTATTTACGAAAACTAAAACGTCACATTTTTTGTAATCATCGAATAGACATTTTCACACCAAAATTACTAAATTAAACTGTTAGGAATGTACGGATTTTTTAACTAAAAAATATTTATTCATTACTCTCGTATTTTCGGCCAGTGTGTAAGAGAGAGCAGTATATTGTGTATCGCAGTTAAATCGAGCAAAAAAGAGCACGACAATACCATACATTTCATGTAGGACAGAGATGGCGGTTGCTTGGGTTTCGGCGAAAGAAAAAACAATATAAAAAGAGTACGATAGAGTCGGGCAACACGTGCTAGTCAAAGACGGAGTGCATGCGACTGAAGCGAGCAGGCGACCGCGTCGTTGTATTCAGTTGCTATTGAAACGTCGGCGGAAGCGCACGCAAATTCGATTTGCCATGATTTTATAATAATTTACTAAAATAATGCAAATATGTACATTTACTTTACATAATTATATAAAGGGACCTGTAAAAAGTCTTATCTGTATTGTGTATATGTATATTTTATCACATATTAAAAACTATGCCGATTTTTAATCAGGTAACGCTGTGTTACTCCACCGTCCCCAAAGTTTTTTTTTAGCACAGTCTTTTAAGAGTTAATATAGGAATTTCCACCTAAGCCACTGTTTCCATATTCAAATGTAGTTAGTTTAATACTTCACCTGTCGATGAGAAGGTCTGTCACTCTCGAAACTCAAGTAGGATAATGTACAAATGTACTTGAAACGTATCGATGTCTACGTAATGTTTAATGCGGAGCTATTTTACTTCTTTAAACTAATATTTATAATTATAAAGTTAATACTGTAAACATAATGTTTCTTTACTCATTAATTCACCAATTAATGTTTAAAAATACAGTATTTTAACTACATTGGAATGACCTATAATGTCATCCCCAAGGATACTTAAGTAAAATCTTTTGTTAACAGCATTCAATTTGATTGCTTATTTTAATAAATAATTTAACAAAGTAACATAAATTCTCATATTTTGGTATCTATAGTCATGTGTACTAAATATTATGTAATACGGCTATATTCTGGGCTAGGTTATTTGGTTTTATTAAAATCTATGCCCAAATTTAAACATAATGCTATGGACTAACACAATTTGTCGTCAGTGGTCATTTGGAGGGTTTTATTATAAATATTGAAGTCAAATGGACACACACAGTAGGTATTCAGTGGAGTTTCAATATTTAATTTGCATTATTTGAATAAATGCAAAAACTATTCTGGTTTCTAGGTCGGCCGTACCGTAGGCCAATATAATAGTGTCCATATAATGAAAGCTGTTCTCGATCTTTTAAGATCAATAAAGTTGAGTGTGGATTATTTGTTTGACCCAATTTATGCCGGTTTTCCAAGGTCGCTGCATCGATACATCTGTGTGCCGATTTATTTATGCACACAGATGGTCCAACTAAAATGAGACTCGATGAAGGCACTTATTGATTCCATCTACAGAGATTTATAGAGGTATATTAATTACACCTTGTAGGAATATCCAGTTTCCATATTTGATTGACTTCTATTACCAATTTTGGTTGTAGAATGCATCTAGAATAAAGTACTTTGAACCCGCAAAATGATAACCTCTTCGTTATATTCAGAAATATCCAGCACTATTGCTTGCCCAACGTAAATTGGCGTGCGGCGACTTTGGAACTAAAACCCGCCCCGCCCGCAAGCGGCGGTAACCCCTCGTCCTGTATTCAGTTCAATTTCGTATTTTCTCGGGAGCTGTGACATCTTGATTATCAATATACACTGAATTATTATGTCCAAAACATCCTAAACAGTCCGGGATGGTGCAAGAACAATTGCCAATGAAGTATTAAAGTTTAGCGAAGCTGAAAAAGCAAATAATGGACCGATATTACCATTTGACAGATTGATAGATAGAGAGGCCGCCATTACTGTTTCGTTTCTTTAATGTTGCCCGACCAAATTTCTATTAAAGGCTCCGACACCGGTCACCGGTCCATTCTGTACATTGTGTCCATCCATCCATCCTCAGTGTTACAACCCTTCGTGGGTCTTAGCTGCCTCCAAGAAAGTCCTCCATGCTGCTCTGTCGATGGCTGCCATTTTCCAGTTTTGTTGCCCCAGGGCCCGGCAGTCCGCAACGACACCATCTAGCCACCGGAGTTTTGGTCTTGTGTGCTGTTCTGTACATTGTGTATTTTGTAATAAATTTACACCCTGGCAACTTCTGTTATGCGACAGGGATGCCCTCCCTCGCACGCCAATTAATACTGGTACGTCTATATGTAAGCAACATTTCAACAGTGTTTAATCTATTCCCAGATCGGCGCTAGCGGATCCCCAGTACGCAGAGGCCCGGCGACCAAGGGAGGGGGCACCCCCACCCGGCCCCGCCCCTCCGCTCCCTCGGGGGCCCTGCGCGGGGTAGAGCCCAAGCTGGCGCAGCTCATATTGGATGAGATCATCGATGGCGGGCCCAAGGTTGCGTGGGAGGATATCGCAGGGCAGGAGGTATGTACCTGCGGAATACGGATGGAATATGGAAATTTGAATTACTGTAAGATGCAAAAAGCATTTTTTATAAGGGAAATAACATTATAAAAATCACGTCTGCCTTCCACAGTCCACCCTCTGTGAGGAACCGAATGGATTGGTTTTAATGTGACTGTCAAAAGAATTATTAGTATTAAACATGTGATTGGCAAATTTGGAGAAATTGTTATTTTTTAGGCAACTGCGATTTTCTTTTATTCTTGTATTTAAGTTTCTCACGGTTTGGCCAATATATTTTTTATCACAGTCACCGCAAGTTATTTGATATATCTTGCTTTTTTCCAACGTACCTATTTTTGTTTTCGAATTAAAATTTTTTTTACCAATATTATTATTTGTGTAAAATGCGAGTAGGAAACTTGCAATCAGCAGAAATCGGACCATTAAATAGAATTTTATGCCAAAGTGTATTATCAATAGTGTTAATGGTTTGGCCTGATTGATATTTGATATTAATATCCTTTTGCGTTATTAGGTATATATAAATTTTGAATGCAGTTTTGCATGTATTTATGAGTTAAATATTTGAATTGTCGTTTTGATTACTGTAGGCAGCCAAGCAAGCCCTGCAGGAGATGGTGGTCCTGCCGGCGATACGACCCGAGCTCTTCACGGGACTGAGAGCACCGGCCAGGGGACTGCTTCTGTTTGGGCCTCCAGGGAATGGTGAGCTTTATTGAGCCCAATACCTGGCATTCCAGACTAATTTTAAAATAAATTGTTGTTCAATTATTTTGTATTTTTTACCTTAGGCAAAAATTTCAAATTTTTACTTTGATGCTGAAAAAGGCTGTCCAACCCAGACTATATTTCTTAGCTGAAAACTACATAGCCATACTTATAACACACACATTTTCATCTTGTTACAACTCCAATATTTTCTATCATTTCTATACTTTTTCTATAACTTTTTTGTGTCTTCTTTATGTTATTGAAAACCTTTTATCTTTTATGGGAAAAGAAAAATATTTTTTTACCTCAACCTCTGCATAGTTCCATTTTTGCCTGTCGCTATAAAGCCACGTATTCGCTAGGGGACAAATCGCGAAACATTCCGCGCGGCATGTCGCATCAACATCTACGCATGTTTCGGGGACAATGACGCGGTCATTTGACATGTACACACCAGGACTCACATATCACTTGTCGCGGAAATGTCGCCCGATGAGGTTATGATAACAACTGCATATCTATTTATTTTAACGAGTTTGTCGAAACGTAAGAGGAGAAAAGGGTGGTGGGTGCGAAATTATTTACTGCGAAGAGAAAGAAGGATGGATATTCTATGCAATCTTCGAATGTCTGACGGATATTTTGTCAATTTCACTTGAATGACAACTGATTTTGACAATTTATTACAAATAATCGGGCCTTCCATAGCCAAGCAAGACAGTATTAAGGAACGCTGTTGGCCCTCACATCATTTTATTTTTATATTCACGGTTTGAAGTGTTCCACAAAATTGTATGGCTTTGGTAGAGCGCGATGAGTTGGAGAACAATTTTGTTTCCCCACATTAATGTCATGTTGACAGATACAGAGCATGCGCATTCACTTGTAAACATACCACGTGGTACTGACGCGCAGCGCGATGTCGCTGTGAGCTCGCTAGAAATGCCCCGCTATGATGTGCGTGATGTTGCGGAACAGTACGCGACGTTGCAATGTCACGTAGACTCTATTCCGCGCGTGATGTTGAGGGACAATTTACCAGTGAATACATGGCTTAAAGAATTTTTAATCCAGATCCAAGATGGTCTGACGGAGCATCAATTTTTTTGGGTCCCTTGAATTTCGAATTAAGAGGTTTTACTGTATTAGTAATACTGTAAAAACATATTAAATATGAACCATGTAACAAAAGTCATATTTTTAGAAAAATACAAAAACTTAATATATTCTTCCTTCTCTTCTCCCATTTCCCATTTTATTTAGTGTCGGCCCTCCTTGCTCTTTTTTTCCACGATTCCCTATTCTGGGCCATCGCTCTGTCCAACTTGGCATACTTCAGGTCTTCCTCCACACTACTCCACCATGTATTGCTGGGTGGAAAAAAAACTGAATACCATGAAAATAAAAATATATGTAATTTTTTTTTCCTGTTATAAGATAAATACATAAATAACAATCATTATAAATGCTTTTATAAGGAAATACATGGGATATTTTATCAAAATTTGTTTTTCATAAAAAATCACATGGTTCATATTCTATGCATGATTGTTATCACATACGCCATATTTTGCACCAGATGTCGTGTATTATGTCAAACCCATAAATGTTTTGAAGATTGTTTTTCTTTAATTCATTTGAAAATATAGTTAGGCCCGATTGCGCCATCTGAAGTAAAATTAACTCGAGTAACTTTTTTTCCGCCGAGAGTAAACTCGATTTCGAGTTGCTGAAACGTCTTTTTTACCACTGTCAAACCAATTATAAGGTTAATAGGGTGCCAAGCGGAATATACCTCAAATATCGCATATGTCTATGGAATTTGATTTATTTCAGTTTTTTACCACTGGCAATACATACTTTTGCGGTTCAAACAAAGCAGACAAACGTCAAAACATCACTAAAATAACGCAAAATTAAAAGTTTCATTGTAATGTTTACAAATTTCAATACGACAATGACAGCAACAAAATTCAAATGACAAGTACCTATACGGACAAATGTCACATTTTCAAATCAGCTGTGAGAGGACGGCCATATTTTTTTACCAACGATTTTACCTTTACCCACCAATATTGGAGAATAAAAAAATATTACTCTCGTATGTACTTCAGCGAGTAAAATATTTTTTACCATAGATGGAACAACCCGTTTTAGTAAAAAAAAGTTACTCAGGTAACTTTTTACCTTTACTTTACAGGCGCAACCGAGCCTTATTAATTAAATCACATTATAATTTAATAAATATTAGAATTTATGATCTTTCATTTTTATTAATGTTAAGATAATAGTATACTTAATTTTACATATTTACCAAG
Organism: Agrypnia vestita; assembly: GCA_016648135.1. Classification (NCBI taxonomy): domain Eukaryota; kingdom Metazoa; phylum Arthropoda; class Insecta; order Trichoptera; family Phryganeidae; genus Agrypnia; species Agrypnia vestita. The sequence continues at coordinate 18,945 of JADDOH010010838.1, read as the reverse complement.
ATAACCTTTTGGGTTCCATCAATATATAAGTAAACAGTAGTATACACATACTACATTTTTAATATTACCAATGTAATGTTTTGACATGCATGTGGAATAGAGATCATATAATATGGATTTTATAAATTAAAATATGTAGTCGAAATAGATATAAATTAATAATTATAATATGAAAAAGTTTTAAGAAAAAACTGCTATGAATTTATAAATCTATCTGTCACGTGCCATGTATACAGGATGTCCCGTATCTCGACGTCAAGCCGAAATTGGGTGATATAAATAGTTATCAGAAAAATATTTTTAAAAATCTAAGTCATGTGTTTTAAAAATTATAAGCATTTAAAAAAAAATCTACACCCTGTGGCGGTCTTTTCACTCCTGTTGCTATAAATCTTTATTTTTCTTGATTTTTTTATTATTATGTAAACCTGAATAATGCTTCTGCAAACTTTTGTCCAAAATTCAAAGCCAACTGCTCCAGCTTGGAAGAAAATGTCACTTTTTGACCAAACCAAGTATTCAAAATCAATACTTTGCCCAGTTTTAACTGACTGTTTTTATTTTTTTAAATATTTTTCTGACAATTATTATGACTTGGCCTATCACCCGATTTCGGCTTGACGTCGAGATACGGGGCACCCTGTATAATGTAACTTCTGCATTATTTAATGTACTAGGCATGCTCATGAAGTAAAGGCCCGTTGGTCATTTATTGTATAATATTTTTCTGTTGCCAGGTAAGACCCTCCTGGCGCGATGTGTGGCTGCCGAGTGCTCCGCCACCTTCTTCTCCATTTCAGCCGCGTCGCTCACCAGCAAGTACGTGGGGGACGGAGAGAAGATGGTGCGCGCCTTGTTCCAGATAGCCAGAGAATTGCAAGTAGGTTTTGATTGAAATCTTTTTTATTTGGCTACTCTTACCGAAGCTATTTTCAGATTTTTATTGATTTACTATAATTTATAAACTGTCTGAAAGCACTTTGATATTCTAATGTTTTCAATTAATTTCGTTGTTTTCATTGAAATTTAATTTGCCTTTTTTTTTAAACTGAGACATGTAATTATTTGTCCAAATTTCAATTTAAAAGATTAAGCGCTTGTTCAGACACAGCGGGAACCGTGCCGTTTCAGAATCGCATGAGATCCGTGCGGGTCTCATTTACCTAGGTTTGTATGTGATCGTTCAGACACAACCGTGCGGTTAGTCAACCGCTGCGGTGCCCGCAACCCAACCGCTAGAAAATAGACCCGCACGGCGCCCGCACGATCCTATTACTATGGGGCCTGTAGATATAACGATTTAATATAAGATATCTGATATTCAATATTCCAAAAAATAATACAGTAAAACTTCGTTAAGTTAATTCGAAATTCAAGGTACAAAAAAAAAAATTAATTCACAATACAATTGCGAAATTCGCCAAAAATCGTAAAACTCGTGAGGAAAGTGATTAATTTAGTGGAAACGTCTGCATTTTTGCATATTTCAAGAAATCATTTCGAAAACGCATTATTTATTATGCTAATACAAAGACTGCCACATTTCTATTACTAAAGTATCCGAAATTGACATATCTACTGTTCTCACTTGCGAAAAAATATTTTTATCAAGTTTGTCCAACTAAAAAAAAAATCAAATTATGTTCACTGACGGTACCACTATTCACAACTATTTATAAGACATATGTGAGGCCTCTCCTCGAATATTTGGAATCCATATTTTGGAAAAGATATAGTTTTACTGAAAAATGTTCAGAGACGAGCCACAAAATTGCCCTTGGATCTTAAAAACCTGGAATATGCGGAAAGGCTGAGAGTATTGAAACTGCCCACTCTTCAGGAGTGACGAGCATGAGGTGACCTCATCAAGACATTCAAGATTCTATCGGGCTAATACAATATTCCTAAATTATGGCGAATTTCGAATTAACGGGGTTTTACTGTAAACAGATTATAAACAGTCAACTTAAAAAAGGTTTAATATTGCTGTATGTTGAGGAATTATAACAATAATATGGCATAATAACATTATGCCACATATTATTATTTCAGAGCAAGTTGAGCTATTTTACAAATTTAGAACCGTCTTATTATTTGCTTACAGCCTGCGATAATATTCATAGACGAGGTGGACTCATTGCTTAGTGAGCGCTGCGCCGGAGAACACGAGGCCTCGCGCCGTCTCAAGACAGAGTTCCTTGTGGAATTTGACGGCCTGCCCAGTGGAGGTACAGAACGTGTCATCGTCATGGCCGCCACCAATCGACCACAAGAACTGGACGAGGCTGCTTTGAGGTATGATTAGATTTAATTAATTAATTTTTGCCAAGCTTTTAAACGACAATGGTAGAAAAGTAAAACATACTGCCCCACTTATGAGGAAATTTCGTTGTTTGTTGCAGACGATTCCCGAAGCGTGTGTACGTATCTCTTCCGGATACGGAGACCAGAGCAGCCCTGCTGCGCAGGCTACTGGAGAAACACGGGGCCCCCCTGGCCCGCTCTGACCTGCTGAGACTGTCCCACCTCACCGATGGGTACTCGGGCAGTGATCTGACGGCACTGGCCAAGGATGCAGCTCTCGGCCCTATCAGAGGTAATTCGGTGTTTTTTTTTTAATGTGGCTTTTTATTATTTTTTTATATCAGAATGTATATGCTATACTACTATTTTTTAACTTGATAACTTAGAAGATAGAACCTTTGTTTTAATATAAAAGTAAGAAACAATAATTAAAAAAATATATCAGAGAATACAATCTTGAAGAAACGACCCCAGAGAAGCGTCTGGCAGTTGGTAATATTATATATAGTACTGTCCCGTAAAACATATTAAAAATCACCTTTGACAAAATTACATTTCACTCACACATTTTTCGGTATCTGTATTACCTTTTATCTGCCAAAGTCCCCTGAACTCATATGTCAATATACAAACCTTCTTACCTACTATAGTGTACATCTACAGAAAAAATTTCAGGTTTGTTACTATAATATAAGTCAGGCGGTCGCTGGCTCTAGTTCTAAGCGGAAGTATGCCTATATATGTAAGACACATTTATAATGCAGTTAAAGTATTTATTAGGTACATAATTAAATTCTCTTGTAAACAAAGCATTTTTTTACAATAGAATTTTTTTTAATTTTTTAAATTTCTTTCCAGAGTCTTTTCAAGTAAAAGATGTCATTTTAAAACAAAGCGCAACTTATTTACATTATACCTTTTTTTCAGAGTATTTAGTTTGATCCTTTCATAAGTGTTTCAAAATTTACAAGCTCATAATTTTTTAACCTAGAACCAAAACGCGAACCAGGAAATATCCATTCGTTCATTTCTCTATATATATATATTTTGGTGATCTGGGGTGTGTATGTGGTTTGGACCTTCATTAATCTTTGGTATGCCGGAACTCGAATAAAAAAAATATAAACCTTCGAATTCCAATTGGAAAATATTCCAATTGGAATTTTTTCAGGATTTTTATCATTTTATTTAACTTGTATGGAAACGAATGAATTTTTCGTAATCGATATGTATTACTGTAATGATAGTCCAACATTTTACAAAAAATAAGTCAGAAATATTGAAAAAAAAATGCAAACTTTGATGACACATATCTCCATAACTATTGATATTAGGTCATGATAGCTTGAACATTTTCGACTCATAATCAAGGCAGGAATATAGCCCTGCGAGGTTATTAATGTTTTACAAATAACCCTGTATACATATTTTGATTCTACTTCTACCAGTTTGTGCACTTTATAAGTAATAACTGAATTCATTTAATTAACAGAACTGAATGCGGAGCAAGTGAAGTGTTTGGACCCATCAGCCGTGCGAAACATCACATTCGAAGACTTCCTGGAGTCCCTGAAGAGGATCAGGAGATCTGTGTCTCCGCAGAGTCTTGTCGCATATGAAAAGTGGTCACAAGAGTATGGTGATGTCAGCATCTAAACAGTAACTTCCCTGTTTAATTGCTCATTATTACTTTAAATATTTTACCGACGATATCACATTTATATTTGATGCGCCGCCTCAACGACTTGAGAACGATTTAATTTCATTTATGTGAGTGGACTTTTTGTGAAACGTTTTTATTGCTGCACTGATATTATTATGTTTTCTCATTTGGCAATAAATAATACTTTTAAATGATGGATCCCGTATACACCTGATCAACCACATTCATGGTGGTTGTATTGGGAAATATTAATTGTTTAAATACGATTTTCAAATGGCACATTACATTTTAGTGTTGAACATTATTTGTTATTTATATCCTAATCAAATTGTGGCCAATTTGATTGAAAGTTTTGCATTATAATAATGTATTATTTTTAGTGAGTGATTTTACGAATAATTGTATTAGCTCACTCCCAGAGTTTTTTAGTGTACAAATATTAAGTTTTTTTATTAATTTTATGCACAGTCACTTTTGCGGCATATTTAAGTTATATTTTTATCTTGGACTAACGTAAAACATAGGATAAATAAAAAATTATCTACTCTCTACTTTTATTATCCAGTACTAATTTATAAATAAACTTTTTTAAATTTTTTGTTATTTATCTTTTGCATTAGGGTTTGTCTTTTTCTCCTTGATATATATTTTTCATTGCGTTATGAAGTCACCCTTTTGTGTGCGAGTTTATCATAAATTAATGAAATGTTCGTTAATAGTTGCCATCAATAAAATCAATTTTATTTGAGGTTTTTAGAATTATCTTTTGGGAAAACCAATTCACATTTTAATGACTGGAAAAGATACACTGCTTGTGCTTACTTTGTTTCATCAAAATAAACCACTCTAAATATGTACAGTTTTTTTACAAATGGAGTAAATGACATATTTTATAAGAGAATGTAACAAGAGAAAAATGTCTGAAAAAGATTTTATTTACTGCCACACTGTTTCAATAATTCAAAACAGTATTAATTTATTTTATTGTATTATTAATCCAAATTAAATTGCTAATTAATAGAACTGCAATTTTTACATGCTGCTTCGACAGTTTAACTACTTGTATTGAAAATTAAAAATATTTTGCCCTTGCGTTATTTATAATTCAATCTTCAAACTTATATCTCTGGCAACAAGGAGGAAACTACTTTTAAACAACCACCAACCAGTTTTCTGTCGTCAATAGTAGGATGGCCAGATATTTCTGAAAAATTATTGAGAAAATTAATGTTTCCTAATGTGACTTTTACTATAATATTTTCTTACCTTTGATTAATACTTCAAAGAGACTTCAATCATTTTTTAACAAACACATCGTAAAATTCAATATTGTTCCCTCATTTAAGTATGGTAAGTTCTACATGAACTACCTTGTGTGGTGATTTTGATGAATTGTGTTGCCGCTGACTTCTAAATGATTTTAAATGTTGTGATTTTCAAAAATGGATACAATATTATGTCCAGAATGACATATTTTAATACAAAAATCTCTTGTGAATAACCAAATATTTTGATAAAATATCTATCTTTTTAAAGTGAATTTTAACCAACATGTATATTATTTTTTAAATGTTGATTTGAACTGTCTTTTGTTGACGGCTTCAGCAAATAATATCATTTAATAACTTTCATTATTTTACAAGAGGTTCTATATGAAAATTATTCAATTGGGGCCATCGGTATGAAACATCACGTACATATTTGAGCTGTAAATTTTCTTACACGAAATAATATAAATATTTTACATTAAATTTTATAAAAAAGGTTTTTGTGCTATACTGAACATTTCTTGTTGTGAACGCTGCCTTATTATAACCTTTTATTCTCACACTGTATTCATACTATAAACGGAATCTTACACAATGCAGTTTTAATGTTATGTAAGAAAGGGCACCATTGTGTGTACTTTGAAAACTTTTAATTGAAATATTGACAGGTTCGTGTGTGAGAACCTTGACAATTTTGTGCTACCCATTTTTTAATATATCTGCTAAAATACTTGATATTTTTAAACATTTTGGAGATATCCAATAACTGGAATCACTATTATTTAAGGTTTCCTTCTTCAGAGGGTGAAATTTGTCAAATGTATAAGTTTTAAATAAATATAAATTAACCACCATGCTTAAAAAGGATAAATTATTAGGAATCCTTGATGAGATACTAAATAATGGACCAATATCAGTTTATGAGCGACTCAACGACGAATGTCATTTGTACTCACTCTACCTACTTTTTTAACTTAAGTATTTTTTATTTTTTAACTGATGCGTTTCATTTAATACGGGTATGAGGTGTGCAATCAGGTAATCCTAAAAATTGTCAAAATTACAAATTTCAAATAATTTCCTATAAAGGAGAATTATTATGCTGCATTGTATAAAAATGAAAGTTCAAATATTGTTACAAATGTTAGTTTTGCTTATGTTATTTTATTCTGCAATGCGATATTTCTCGCATATGGTGTAGTTTTATAGTTTTAATACATAGTCGCAATCGCAGATAGGTAATTACTATTTATAGATAGTGGTGTTGAATAAAATGTAGTTTGAAATATCCTCCCGTTATCATACAATGAATAATCAACAAACACTTATTGTTATTCAAGATTATTATTCAATGTACTACAACAAGTTACAATTTTGTACATTATTTGGGGACATTAGCTTACCAACCTGTTAAAATACAGGCTCAGTAGTTTGATAGCAAACAAACTAAAATATAATTAGCAAATAACTCTTATCGGGAAACCTGTGATAATAGAATTGAATGTGGCATTTGCGCATTTAATCAGTCGAGTCCCGATTATTCCCCTGTGGAGATATCTTTAATAAAAGCACTCGTTTAAAAATATGATACCCACCGTCAACTTTTACTGATGCAGAATTTCCATTGGCTCTTGTTGTAGTGCAGCTACCCGTACAGTTGTTTCTGATTTTAATAGCTTTAAAAAATATAGTTAGTTATTGCAAAATCAACGAATTACCTAACTAGATGTTTTAAACAAAAATAGATAATGGTTTTAATCTGCTCCCTTTAGTGGCGCCTCTCGTATTTTTTATCAAATTTGCTTTTGAATTTATTACTTTACGATTCCAAAGATGGGGTTGCTACTTGTGAGCTTATGAATCCATTGTGATGCCAAATATGTCTTGCCGTTGCTGCATTTTGGCTTTTTTATAATCTAAGGAGAACGGAGACGAGTTTTGTGTACTTTCTGTCTCTGTTTATCCACCACAAATCAATTAGTTTTACACTTTATGAACATACTATATGTTTGTATGCGCATTATGTATCAATACATTTTATATACAACTACATGAGCGTTTTCATTTCTGCCTATTTTTATGTTGTAAACTTCCCAAAAGTGGCGAATAATTGAAACAATGTCGGCAGCGCTCCAATCTGGGCAGGCAGACCATTGAAGGTGAGATAAATAAAAAGAACAACTTCCCGAACCCACTGTTTATTTGACAAACCAGCACTTGTACAAAGATATACGAATATATATATCATCTCCTGTGTAACGAACGATACATAACATTGGCCGTTATAAACTTCAAGTATAAATAGAAATATGAATGATAAATATATATTTTCCAATGTGTGGGTTGGTGGGCTGGCCTGTGGCTGTCCAGCTGACGGCGTAAGGATTTGTGCGCACAGGTTCAGCGTCTAGACTGGTCTGCACCTCGGTGTGTCCAATGGGTAATCATTATGGAATGGGCCAATAGAAAACTAGTCAAGCTCTTAAGCCTAAGCATTCCTCTCCTCGGTATCCTCACTCTTCACTTTAATTTAAAATTATTTTTTATCATCTCCTATCTATATCTATGTACCTAGCAGCTAACTTGATGTTGTCGCGAATCGCCCACATTCGCTTCCAGTGTCGCCACGGTTCTCCCTCAGACAATTACTTTATCCTTTTTACACAACATCTTACCCCTTCGGGCGGGGTACAGGGGGGTTCTTCTCCAATTCATTTCAAATATATACCATATTTATAATTAATTGATTCGCGAGCACCGACCATTGTAACTTTTTGTTAAATTATTTTTTATAAACTAATTCATATGATGGATCTAGCGCATCTATCATAAATCAATATTTAGGTCTTACGAACTTAAATAAAGGAAAAATATTTCCAAGAATCCTGCGAGGTCTCGACCTATACCATCCTTGTTGTCATCACCTCTTCCACAGTTATAAGAATATCATTGTCATATGCCGGGTGGGACGGTGCTCGCGACCTGGACACGGGAGACGGGGCTGCGGGGAACCTACTGCGAGGGGTACTGCTGCATGGCCGCGTACATGACGGGGGGCTGCGCGGGGGCGGCCGTGCCCGGGGCCGCACCCCAGCCCGGCTGGATGGCCATGCGGTAACCTGCCGAGTCAACATTCTCCATTAAACTTTACAGCTATAGACTATCACATACTTTGTGGGCATTTTAATGTTACTCTGATAAAGGGTATTAGGATAAGCGTAACCCTGACAAACTCCATCGTCATATGAAAATAGTCTCAAATGCTATCAGGAGACAGCCTAGAAATAACACTTTTCATATGACTGTAACAGAAGTGTGCCCTTCAAAAATATTTTATTAAAAACAAATAATTATAGGGCTGTTTACTTTAAAGGGAGAAACAAAGAATAGACTCCCAGTAACCTGGGTTGGAGATTTACCCAGGGCAATAAAAGATTATAAATATATTGGGTCTACTGCATTACTGTTTATAATGAGAGGGGGAACTATACTTTACATTTCAACAATATATATTGCTGCCTTTGCTTTTACACCCCACAATTATAACATACTACCAGCAACGTGTACAGCCATGGGCCACTGTGATCAAATTATCGTTCAAATTGCATTGATGGGTGAAAAATTTCTTAGTTAGCTAGCATTTCGCAACTGGGTCAAAGGTATGAAATGTTGCTCAATGTGTTAATTACCTGCTGCCGTCTGCGGGTTGTTGTAGGCCGCGGCGTACTGCTGGTACGTGTATCCCGGGGGCATATAGCCTGCCTGCATTCCCGGGTAACTCTGTAACACACATCACTTCACTCTTAATTCATTATTCTTGCCTTACCAAAAAGCAATACACAAATGAAGACCCCATGGCAAGAAGTTGTTTACTAACATTCAAGATTTTGAGATAATTAGACATTTGCATTTCACCTTTGAAAAATATGTTTTATTGCTAATTCAAGATTAATTTTTATTGATTTATGTCACTAAAATATCAAAAAAGTATTTACAAAGTAAAAAAACGCATTTATGCACAAAAAAATAAAAATATACTAATTTTTCCTAAAAAAATGTAGTTAACAACCATTTTTTCGCCTCTGGAACTCATTTTTAATAGAATAACACCTTCAAGTTTGTGTTTACTGGGGTATTATGCCGTGTTGTTACGACGTTTCGGATCCCATTGCAGGGTCCATCATCAGGGCTGAATAACACCTTTTTAAAATTGGTAAAATACGGACATCAAACAAACCCTTCAAATGCTATCCATTTTTACCATCCATTATCCAAAATTACAAAATACCTGGCATGTTAATTAATATTATTTTATGAAAAATAAAACAAGTGTAATACCTGCGGATACCAGTAACTCATTTGCTGCTGATAATTGGTGTAAGGATATTGCGCTCCTTGTGCTGATAATTGTTGCTGCTGTGCACTCGCCATATTCTGCAAATATAAATTAATTATTTTGTTAATGATTATTTAAACAGGATTTGTACACATCTCTACTCATAATTATAATAACAGGATCTTCTTTCCTGAGAACATCCGAACAATTCAACACATAAATGAATAGATTTCATTCTTGAATTAAGATTCAATATTATACACCACCATGGAGAAGTTATACTACGTACACTGGTACACCCGAACTTCCCCCGACAGATATAGGGCTGCGTAAATTTCACTAACATGTTTAGTCAAAAAATTCTAACCTATCCAGTAGCAGCAGTAAAGTAAGGTCGGTTTTACACCAAAATCTTAGGGTCCAGATAATCTAAAATTAAAATTCACAATAATAACTTGTATTTTAAATAAAAATTTTGTATTGGTACCGCAGCTGTGAGGAATACTAGTCCATTATCATGTCGCTAGTAGAAAGATACAGAGAATACAAATTTGCAATTTCAATACTAGAATCAAAGAACATACGAGGCGTCTTAAAATTTGCAAACTTTTGGGTGAAAATAAAATATCAATAATAAAGGTTTAAAATTAAATAATTTAGTAATTTTTTACATTAGAGAAGCGGTGAATAATAAAGCACCTCTAATAAATAACCAAATCAATTTTCCCTACAGCCCTTTGTTCCATTTAACTTTCACAAAATATTTGGTAACACCCACATTAGACCCCGCCCCCTCTCATTCTCCCTCGTAGATTCCTGATCGTAACCTAGACATTTTTATTGACAATTTACTTTTACTTAAAATGAAACTCCGTAATCTCATTTATGATAATTGAAATAAATTTAATACTTCTTTAATTGGATCCCATTCCCTTACTCTTCCCACCCTTCCCATTTTACGCATTATCATAATTTAAATCTTTCAAATGATTATCATAATTTAAACTTTTATCACATATTCTTTATCATTTTTTTACTTAGTTTTTTTACCAGCTTCGAGGAAACTTCACTGGTCACGCTATATGCATATTTTTTTGATATGAATTTTTTTTTATTATATTGTACTGTATGTCTCCCAAAATAAAATAAAAATCATTCTGTAGGCTAGTTGAGGCATGCTTGTCCCTGACAAGATTAACACGCATGTGATAAATATTGATGAAAAGTTAACATTTCTATGGTTGTGGTGTAGAGTAGTGTTGGTCCTGACGAAAAGACGGGTACGTCTCGAAACCGGTAGTGCTAAAATCTGGTAGTGGTCTATACTACTTTAACTAACACTCTGTTTAATACAAATCTTCTTGATGAATGACGACCAGAAATAAACTATGTCTGGACAGAAGATGTGACTTGAACGTGGATCTTGGTGTAGCCAGATACTGGAAGATGATCCTGTTGAAAGCCTCAAAAAACTGACGGAACATGCCTACGAAGATGTATGATGTAGAAAATAGGATGAGGCAGATTGGTTTTCTACTTTTGTTTAAAGTGTTTGATTTTAATACACCACATTGCCGTTTTGTGACGTTTGTTACAAGGTTTATTAGAAATAATTTTTTGTGTGTACAAACGGTATTAAAAATGTACAGAATATTAAACTAAACTTATTAAAATGACGCACATAAAATGTTTCCTGTGATTTTGAGAATGTTTTTCCTTTGAATGGAGAATTTTCCCGTCAAATCAGTGTAAAACCATCCAAATCACAAAATATAAAAATAAGTAAAAACAATGTAAACAACAGATATAAATCAAAATAGATTTTCTTTAAAATGCAGGATGTTTGTTTTTGAAAATGAAAAAAAAAATTAATAAAACATGCACATGATGAAGATAAAGTATAAATAAAATGTAAAAAATTACACACACCCTATCTCATCCAAAACAAATGGAATTGACACGGTATAAAAAGACGAAGAATGGAGGAAAGACGTGAACGTGTACATGCCAGCAAAGGACTTGTATGGTGTATGTAAGAGAAAAATAAAGCACGGCGTGAAAGAAAGGAGCGTTTGAGGAAGGACGAGGGACTAAAATTGACACAGAACTTTTAAGAGAATATCAAAGTTTTTTGGAAGGAAGTTAAAAAGTCTCGAAGTGGCACGAAAAGAGGTAGTGTGAATGCTGTAATGTCATGCTTAGAAATGAAAATGAAATAAAAGATAGATGGAAAGAATTTTTTGAAAAAATGTACGAGAACGGGAATGGGAGTAAGGAGTTCATTTGAGGCAAACTGTATGCGAGAATTTTGATAGAAAGAGTGAAGATGACAACCAAAGAAAAAGTGTAGGATGCACAGGGAGCTTCCATGAGTGGAAGAGGATGCATGGACCAGATTTTCTCACTGCGCCAGATGACGGAAAAGTTTTTGGCAAAGAATCAAAAACTTTTTTGTGCAATTGTTGATCCCCAAAAAAACATATGACAGCGTGATAAGACGAAAGTTCTGGAAGGTTTTGGGACGAAGAGTAAGCTCATACAGGCAATTGCATCCCTGTACGAGGAAGTAGTGCTTGCGAGAACTAATGCGGCTTTCGCATCATGGTTTGATATCGGTATCACAAGAGGTGACAAGCAGGGGCGCATTGTCACGATGGCTTTACACAACATGTACACGTATAATTATATGAAAGAAGTAGGGGCGAAAATGAACGGGCTCACCATATCTTGTTCACTGTACGCAAACAATGCAGTATTAGTGACTAATAGTAAAGCCGACCTGCAGTGCCTGGTGTCCAGGATGTCCAATGTATGCATGGAGAGTGAATTTCTGGTATCAGCAATCATCAGCATCAGTGGTGGTATTTGAGAGAGACAAAAGAGTGACTAAGTGTGATGTAATTGCAAACAATGAATGCTTAGAACAAGTGAACAAGTTTGTGCATTTGGGAAGTAAGTTCAGAAGAGACAGAAAGGCGGAGAACGATAATGAAAGGAGAGTGACTGCGGGAAACAAAGTAAATGGCGCTCTGAATGCAATTATGGCTGATAATAATCTGTCACAAGAAGCAAGACCGGCAGTTTATAATGGCGTTCTAGTGCCAACTCTGATGTATGGAAGTAAAACCTGGAATTGACAAAAAGGGAATGAAAGTAGACTTAATGCTGTGGAAATGCGATCATTAAAGAGATTGTATGAAAAATCTTTGGTCGATAGAGTGAGGAATGTCATTGTAGCCGGGTCTCGCGATCAAGGATCCCCTTGCCATTCTGACTTAGTTGTTGCTGCGTCTCTCATGAGCTTTGTGATGGGAAAATAGCCCTATTCAAGATACTACTCCCGCATACTTTACATAGGAAGCGGTCTGGTTGCGGCTCGCTGCTTATTTTTGAGGAATGAACAAATTAGAAGTGAATGTAATGCTGGCTGTGGCGTAACAGATAGAATAAAGAAAGGATCGCTGAGATGGTTTGGTCATATGAGCGAGGAAAGGATGATTAAGAATGCTTTGATTCAATTAAGAATGAAGAAGATGCGAAAGACCTGGCACGATCAGATACTTCAAATATTGGAGGATGGCCCTGTTACAAATTCTGCTATTTTGAGTTCTTACAATGTGTTTTGAGTGTTACAATGTTTCATATTCCTAAAGATTCATGAGACATTAATGGTTTTTTTGTAAAAAAATAAATAAAATTTTGACAGAAAATTTGATAATCCCCTTTCTCAACAATATTTAAAGACATAAATCTTATATTCGGTTAGTTTAGTTGTGTTATAAAAACATTTCAAGCATTAAAATCTATCTTCATTATATACAATGAAAATTCAATGACTCATTTAAGAAGCTTTACATTCAAAATACTGAAATCATCAACAGAATTCATCAGAATTAATCACCCAGCCTAGTGAAAAATGGAGACCTTGGAAGAATAAAAGAGGCATCAGAAGACCTCAAAAGAGATGGGCCGATGATATAGCTGCTGTGAGGGGAAAGAAATGGCTACTCTTAGCAAATAACAAGGAAGGATGGAAAGGGAAGGAAGAGGCCTATATCCAGCAGTGGAGAGACAAAGGCTGATGAAGAAGAAGAAGATTCTACGAGAAAACCTTGCAGTTGCAATGTTACATAGGTAACAAAGTTGTAAACCGACAAAAATAAAAATTCAACCACCTACTAAGCGAGATAAATTTTATTATTTTCTCAGTAGAAAATTTGGAACTATTGATAAAACAGGTTTCTACTAGCAAGGATATGTTTACCAATTTAATTAGACTTTAATCCACACACACACACACACGATTAATAAGAAATCAATCCATATTGGTTGCTAGGCAATTTAAATTGTTGTGGTTAGGGGAGGACACAGCAGTGACAATGGGTTAAAGTTTTCGCCGAAAAGCCCGGTGCTCATTTCAGAAAAGTGACCAATAATTTATATTGCCGACCATTCCAAAAAGCACCAGGCACTCGTAATATTCAGAGACGGCCTTGATAATTGTTGATAAATGTGCACATCCATCAAAGGTGACGAAACTAGCTTTCGTATGTGGACCAAACACTACAAAAAAAACCCTGCAGGGTAAACTACTAAAAGGGTATTAAAATATTGAGGTGTATATCACCGGTGCAGGAATGGGCAGCTGAAATTGGGCATATATAATATTAGAAAGATTATGAAATAAAATAACGTGTTTAAAAGCTGATCTGGTTCCCTAGTTATATCTTTTTTTAACATCTTTTAGTACCGTAATCTATAAAATAAAACTTAAATAAATAATTTGTATTAACTTCTGGGTACTTGAATCTTCGCACTATTCCTGAAAAAGTCACAAGCAACTGGTATATAAATAAGGTATAATAGACAAAGGCATTGCATTAGGTCAACTCCAAATTAAAATGTCAGCAAAAATTAGTATTTTATTTATGAAAAATTTAATATTTATGAAAATATTTATATTTATGAAAAATTAATGAATATAATATAGCTAGTAATTAATTAAAATCTATTAAAACTGCATCTTACTGCAGAAGAGAGTGACTGCAGGGAATTGCTTTGAGTGCAATAATTTCCAATAGAAATATGTCTACCGAGGCAAGACTAACAACACTGGTGTACGGAAGTGAAGCCTGGAGCTGGCAGAAGAGCGAAAGTAGACTGAATGCTGTAGAAATGAGATCACTTAGATACATGTGTGACAAATCCATTTATGATAGAGTAAAGAATGAAGATGTTAGGAAAGAATGTAAAGCTGATCTTAGCATAGTGGATAAAATGCAAAAAGGGTCGCTCGGAAGGTTTGGATATGTTGAGCAAATGAATAAGGAAAGAATGATAAGAAAAATGTGGCACCAGGAGAGGATGACCGCGGAAGACATGGCGTGACCAGATCAACCAGATACTGGAGGATAGTCCTGTTAGGAGCCTAACAGACTAAGAACTAACCTAAGAAAGCCTAATAAATATCATTTGTATGGCTGAATCCAAGATAATGGTCCTATTGCATATACAACGAAAATGAGTATTTCACATTATTGAATGTGCTAATAACAAAATGAAAGATATTTTACGTTTAAAAAGTTAGTATTAAATAAGATATTACACTTAAAAATTTCGAAAAATGCACTGCATATTTTGACATTTCATAGGCAATATACGAGATTAGGTTAGGTTATTAGATTTGGTTAGGTTAGGTTATTAGGTTTGGTTTGGTTAGGTTATTAGGTTTGGTTAGGTTAGGTTATTAGGTTTGGTTTGTTTAATTTAGATTACAATTAGTTACATTAAATTAACAGGACATTAAATTATATAGTGAAATACTTATTTTCATTGTATGAACAACGGGACCATATTCTTGGATTATTCCATTTGAATTGTGAAGAAACAACAATTTAGATTGAATCAGAAATTTTCAAACCCATTCAACATTCAAACTTTTGTTTTATAATGTAAAAGTTATCATTGTCAAAAATATTGCAAAAAAAAAAACTTTAGTATTTGTTGATCTTTATCATTTAATAATCTCATATATATTGTGTGCACAAAACATAATACTGTATTTAGTTTATGTGGATTTTCACGTGCTCAAAACATTTGGACAAGTTACTTACTAAAAAAGGCTGGTTTTAAAATTTTAAAACTATGCTACGTGTGAACCCTAGATCTTTAGGTGAAGGGGCACATTGTAAGAACTGATATGCCCACAGGGTGGAAACCTTGGTGGAGGTGAAAGGCGAAAATGCACAACTTGATGCACTAAACATGTGGATATAATCATTAAACTACGAGTACTTCTCTCAGTATTCATATATCAAAATGATAATTCAAATAACCACTCGAATTTTATGTTTAACTTATGTTAGTTAACGAATGTTTAACTCCAAGTTCAATGTCAGATCGTTTTATATTGCCCTCATGAATGAACAGATATATCGATACTGGTTGTCGACAAATAGTGCAACTCAACTGGCAACATACAAAAATATAATGAAACATTAAAATTAATAATAATTATGTTAAGGAACTTAAAACAATAAATATTTGAAGATCAAACCAGCAAGTGAGAAATTATGATATATCAATATATACTAACGTCCCTATATACTGTCCTGTATACTGTCCAATCTGCAAAAATTACATTTTTAATTTACTGTCTTAAACTATCAAATTTGCTGTTTTTAGACAGCATTAAAAAAAAAAAGTGTTTTAACATTATGAGAAAATGTACATTTTAAAACTAAATTGCATAGTTTAAGGTAGTAAAAAGAAAATCTAATTTTTGCAGATACGTAAGGACCGTTGGTATATCTGTAGTGTCATCGAAATATGACATTGATCCAGCCTTAAATGCTGACTCATCAATTATAAAGCTGTAAAAGTGGTGTAGATGGCGTGTGGACCCTTTAAAACTGAGTTTTGAGAAGATGCGACAGTCAAGGTCGGATAAAAATATGAGAACAATCGAACATTTTAATATATTAAGATTGTAATGGTTGCCATTCAAAATGAGATTCAACGGGAGACATTAAAAATGCCCCACAAATGAAAACAAAACATTTCAAAGTAATAAAGTTAAATCAAGGAGAAAATTGAGTTTGCCTCATTTGGCAATTAGTGATGCTGCTCCAAAATGAAACGCCCGTGACTCATCGGCCTTATCTGAACTTTTATGTATGTCTCATAGGTGATAATTTCATTATATTCAGTGGTTCCGATGCACAACATTTCTCATACTTATTATCTACATTTATTTAGAAAGAATCAAGTAAAAATTTTGATAATAAATTTTTTTACTGATTAAATAGTAATGCCAAAAAGGATTACCACACTAAAGATAAATTAATTAACTCTAGTATTGCCGTATCATGCAGGCAGATAGGAGTATACAAAATGGAGTCAGAGTTTTAAGATAATCAAGATCTCAAAATATGTTTTAGATTGCCTTTCCACAAATCCAGGCGACATCCCGTAACAAAAGCACAAAAAATTAATCAAACATGCAAAGCCCACATTCATAGACTGGCTGCCCACAATCACAAATATAAACAATTTTATCTGCAACTGTGTAAGCAAATGTCAAATGCTTCCTGTCAGCCGATATTTCATAAAAGTAATCAGAAGAAAAAACATTTTAAAACCAAAATAAATAGTAAAAAAATTGCCAAAAAGATATGCAGTTAAAAAATCTAGAATTACAATTAGTGTGACATGTTATTCCCATCTATACACTGAAAAATCATTTTGTTATTACATTCAGTATTCATATTGCTACTCGCGCGCTCTTTTACAAAACTATATGCAGCACTCTCACCTTCATCACCTGCGTGTACAGTTATAGAAATTCCATATTTGATAGCAATTATAGGGTGGTAACAGCATCCAAGACTAACAAGACACAATAGCGGAGCATGGAACACAATAATAAATTGCAATTTAGAAAAAAAAACAAACACCTAGTTCAAGGTCAGTCGAGCAAGTGGCAATGTGCATCCGTACAAGGCCACTGCACTTGTTAAAGTTAAATGTGTGGTGGCAAGCATTACACCAATCAAAACTAATGTAATTGCGTGTAACTATGACTTCACAAAACTGAAAACATCCATTATAAGTTACAAAAGGAGGACAACAAGCGGTCCAAGTTACCTGACTGTCTCCGCCACCATTCTCCTTGCCCCAGAAGCATTTCACCGTGTGACCACTGATTTCTGTATTATGAGTCGCTTCTATAGCATGTGTCGCAGCTTCTTTGGTTGTAAACCTTATAAAGGCGTATCCTTTATCTTTGAAAACCCTAATGTCCTGAATTTGTCCAAATGGAGAAAATGTGCTCTGCATGAGGTCCTCGGATATAACATTGTTAGTGAATCCTCCGCAATATACTGTACAATTTGTCGGTGAGCTCTGGTTGTAAACTTCGTCGAAGGTAGCCTGCTTGCCTCTCTTGTTGTTTGTCCCGCCTTCGTTTGGCCTCACGGTGGGAGGTTTCCTAGTCGACCAATTGGTTCTAATGGATCGGGAGCCCAGCCACTGGCCGTTCATGGCGGCGATGGCATTCTCGGCTTCGGCCTTCTTCACGAACGAAACGAAGGCGTAACCTTTGGATTTCAGCGTTTGAGGGTCTCTCACGATTCTACAGTTAGAAATTTCGCCGAAGGGAGCGAAGGCTTCTCGCAGGGTCTGTGTCTCTATTTCCGGTGACAAGTCACCGACGAAGATGTGGTGATGGTTGCTGGTATCAGTTTTGGGCTGGTTGCCAGGACTCGTCGCCCAGTTTACCTTCATTTCTTTATCGAGGAAGACCCGTTTGTTCATGGCGGCCAAAGCTGTCGCCGCCGACGTGTGAGTTGTGAATTCAATAAAGGCATAAGGATCATTTCCAGGTTCTCGTATAATCTTACAACCCTTTACTTCGCCTATTTGAGAAAACAAAGCACATAAAAATTCTTCTGTCACCGACACGTCGAGATTACCGACGTACAGAGTTTTGGGATGGCTTTCGTCGCCCATATTTAGTTTAACTGATAACTACGTGAAACTTAAATACGACAATTAACACTACTATCAACGAATGTGATTAAATAAATATGTTATTTCATTCCACATACACACGAAAAGCGGGATATAGGACATGAAACGTCGGTAACAGCGTCGAGTGTCCACCGAAAGACGTTGCTGTTGTTTCCTGTACTGTTCGCTAATTGCCAGTGAACGCAACCATTTTGTTTATAGCTTCCGGTTAATCTTTTCAAACAGAAGCGGGAACAAACATTTTTAGCATTTAAATATAAGATACTACCGAAATCAACGAGAATCGTATGTTAAATTGTAATTTTGAAATATTTTGCATGAAAAAATAATATGCATTCTTATAA
>JADDOH010010837.1:0-25283 GCA_016648135.1 Agrypnia vestita | reverse complement strand
GCGTACGTGATTTTACTCACGTACACCGCCCGATATATCCGGCGCACCGCCGGAGACCTCAGTCCCCAGTCCGCAACACTGACACGTTTGACCGATAAGAAAAAGTTTGAGGCTCTTTCAGACACCGCCTTGACGTGCGCCAGGAAGGAGCCCGACGTGTCCATCCAGACACCCAAGTACTTAACTATATTCTCGAATTTAACTTTTTGTCCGTTCAATTTTATTATCGGGTCCCCCTCGAAGCGACCCCGTAACATCATGGCGACAGTCTTTTGAGGCGCGAGAGTCAGCTTGTTTTTTATGCACCAGTCGCTGATCATTCCAAGTGCCTTGTTCGCCCTACGCTCTAATTCGCGCCGACTCTCACCAGACACCAGTAGCAGAGCGTCATCCGCGTATGCAATCAGTGTGCAACCACATGGCAAAGGCAGAAGAAGAAGATCGTCAAAGAGAATCTTCCACAGAGTTGGGCCGAGCACAGAGCCCTGTGGGCAGCCCATATCCGTGTCTCTGGTGACACTTGTCCCGCCATAGCTCATTGTAGCGTGTCTGCCACTTAGGTAGCTCTTCAATATTTCGAAGAGATACCTAGGGCACAGCCTCACCTTCAGCTAGATCAGGATCATATCCCACCATGCATTGTCAAACGCTCCGGATATGTCCAGGAAAACACCCATAGCGTACTTCGTGGACACATTGCCAACCCAGTCCTGTGTATATAAAATGGCGTGCTCCGTGGAGATCCCTCTAACAAAGCCAAACTGCCGGTCGCAGGCAGGCGAGAGTGTTATCTCAAGCCTGTTGCGAATCAGAGTCTCGTACACCTTCCCGATACCGGGAAGGAGCGTGATAGGCCGATACGCTCCTAGGTCTGACCGCAGTTTACCGTTGTTTTTTGGGATGACACACAGCAGGCCATCCTTCCAAGATGCTGGGAACGTTCTCGCACCTATGCACGCATTAAACATGCATACCACCTCTGGTTTGGCAATCTTCCACACTTGTTTGATAATCACACCGGTGATCCTGTCCACGCCCGGAGCCTTCGTCGCACCAAGGTTCCTTATAACGCTGTTAACCTCAGCCACCGTTACCAAGGGCGGATCACTGCTGTCATTCAGCATGAGACTGGATGGGACCCCAGCCATCAATCGGACTTGCCTATGATGGTCGGTATCCCGCCCAGCGTCATGCCGCGGAACCAGTTTGTCCAGAAGTCCTCTAACGGTGTCGCCGAGGCCAGTCGTGGTTGACTCTCCAAGGAGTATCCCGGAGAGTACCCGAGCCGACCCCTTACCGGCACCGCCAATGAGCCCTGTAATCTTCCAAGGATCGGCGTTTCCCATCTCCGTGACCCACTTTGTCCAGGATTCTCTTTTTGCCGTTCTTATAGCAGCAGAATATTCGGAACGTGCTATTCTCAGAGCCTCAGACAAGGCTTGCCTCCCAACAGCATCTATATCACCACGTCTCAACGCACCGCGTCGACGGTATGCACGACGATAAACGGCCCGTAATCTGTATAATTCACCTGTCCACCAAGGGGCCTTGGTTGGTTTACCTGGTCTGGTGCGTCCAAGAGATCGGTCAGCCGCCCTGACAACAGCATCATTAAACCAATCACCTACCCGGGATGGTTCAGTTATGCACCTTTCGTATAAGTCACGTAATTCTTCTTTCAAACAAATCTCAAACTCTTCCCAGTTCGCGTTCCTTGTTCGGAATCTTCTTTCATTTCTGGGAATGTCGGGGGGGCTTTTATCGATTCTAAAGGATATCAGACGGTGCTCGGTAGCAACCTCGCAATCCGACACCCTCCAGTCCCGAATCAGCCCGACTACATTATTAGTGCATAATGTGATGTCAATCCAGCTCTCCCCATTGGCGCTGTGAAACGTGCTCATATGCCCAGGAGTGTTCACAATATGGAGCCCTGTTGAGGCAATGAGATCCTCAACAGTGCTCCTGCGCACACCACCGAGGCCATCCGGGCAACGGTCACCCCACAGAGGAGAGCGTGCATTGAAGTCACCTCCAACTATCACCATTTTCCCTTTCAATTCGTGCAGACATCGAGCCAGCTCCCGGGCGTGTACCTCGATAGGGTCACCGTATTTAAAATATACTGAGATTATGTACAGCTCAGAACCGCCTAAGTTGATAGTAGTACACGTTCGATATTCATTTGATAAGTGTTCGAGGTAAAGCGGCTTTAGGATAGCTGTGTCTACAAGGATCCCAGCACCCGGCATGGGACCCTTTTCCAGCATAATCAGCGGAGACTCTATATACGGTGTTCTGCCACGCCAGGTATTCTGCTCCTGGATGAGTGCCATCGGTGAGTCATATTTACGTAGAACTTGTTGCACCTCGAGGGTGGCAGCACGCGACCTGCCGACATTTATCTGCAGGACCGTGCATCCCAGGCGTCTAGCCATAATTGGTCTTCTTGTACTCTAGCTCCACTGCCGCATTGTATGCCGGGCATGTCCGGTCACCCGTTGGATGAGTCGCCATTTTGTTGAATCGCGTACACGTCGCACATTTGGCAGGGGCCTGTTTATTCGGGCATTGCTCGTCATTGTGTCCCTCAGTGGCGCAGTGTCTGCAGGTCTCTTTAGCAGCCTTGCACGCCCTGCTGATATGGCCGTAGAGCTGGCATTTGAAACATCGAGTGGCGCCAATGTAGTCTCGTGCTCTGCATGCGTTCCAGCCAATGAAGCAGTGACCAGAGTCGATGATAATCGATCTGGCTTTCGGCGGTAGAGCGTATACACAATTAACAGAGGGGCCATCACGCCGACCAAACATCATTACTCGCTTTGTATTTTTAATAAATTCCTCTTCGGAGACTTCACACTTTCCACTGAGGTTACTGTTATATATTTCTTTTAGTAGGCTGAATTCGTCCTGCTCACGTGGGACATCATATATTACAATGCGTGGCAGATGGCCCATCGACTTTCGCACATCTAGTCCTTTGGCCTCAAGTTTGGATTTCGCGGCTAAAATGCTCTTGATTCCCTGAGCCGTCTTGGTTTCAACAAGGATCCCTGCACCTTTCACACGCCGGACCCTGACAGGTTGAAACCCATCGGTCACCGGGTTTAGGGTCGCCATGACTGCACTTTTTGTGGCTTCTGCCGTTTTACCCTCCGGCTCCTTCGGGTATATCACAACGGTTGGCGGTGGTGGACCGGCAACCTTTACAGTGCCATTTATCTTCACTATTTTGCTATTTTTCGCCGCCGCTGCGTACGAAGGCATCGTCAGCCTTACTCCATCGCTCTCGCTGGGAGCCACTGTCGCCTCTTGTATTTTAGAGACCGTTTCCAATGTGGTTTTTATATCTTAATTTTCTTTTCTTGGATAATTTATGATACTATTTTGTTGCTATTTTTGCTTATGAATTTAACCTGTTTTCTTCCTCGCTTATACTGTTTTATGTTACTATTTTGCTATCTTCTTTTTATTTTGATTTTGTATTTAACCTGATTTTATTTCTACTTTTCTTTGCTTTTGTTTTTCTACTTCTGATTTTTATGCCGCTGCACAAATCTATTTCTTTTATATGCTTTTAATTTTCTTGTATTTGTATTTGATTTAATAAAGAAAGTTCTTGGTGGAGGGGACAACGAATGGGTTTTTTGCTGCCAGAACCTTGCGGCGTTCGCCCTATACACGGGCGCCGCACGGGGATGGCTTTAAATAAGAAAAATGTCAACCTGGCGACGCAAGAGTAGGGCCGATATGGGAGCCGTCGGCTCATAGAACGGCCCTGGGAAAGTGGTGGGTCCCCATTCGTTGTATATATATTATATATTTATATATAGGTACTTCAGGAATAGTAAGTAGGCGTACTGCAATTAAAATGCAAATAAATTCTCAAGAGGATGAAGGAAAAAATTATACATAATTAGTAAGTAATAACCTGTGCATTCTCAATAATTTGTCCAACTTTTATATTAGCCTCTTCATGTAAATCTGGTCTAAAGGTCTCAAAAATTTTCCGTGTTGTGAAGAATGCAAATTTGGTTATGGGCATAATGTATAAAAGACGAGCTTTTACTTTTTTACCAACGTGTAATTTTGCACCAATTTGTGAAACATGAATATATCCAGTAGAGTTAGCAAGTATACAACCTTCTGCACCATCCGATAGTGGCTGAAAATAAACATAATAATTAATGTAATATGTAAAAATCTGAAATGAATACGTACAATGCCATTGATCTTAAAAAATACCTCAGAGGCTTAAAAAGTTAGAACCCTTTTATGAACTATTAAATATTACAATGCTTTTTTTTTAATCTAAAATAGATTTACATGACAAATATTTGGGAGGATTACCTTGTTAACATGAAAATTTATAGCCATTCCAGGTCGTAAATCATTAACTTGGTATTTTTGAACACTGTCACCAGCAATGCAGGTCGATTGAATACTCTCTAAGCTATTAGAGACTGTTACAATTGAATTAGTTGACGATATTTGGCATTTTTTTACAACGCACCAGATGACTTGACCAACCTCTGAAAAAATATATATCTCATCTTAAATGTGAATCAATGTGTCAGAAGGAAATGAATATTAATTAATTCAAAAGCTTTTTTAATAAAATAAATTCAAAGGAGACTCTTGAGGAAAAAAAATGTGTAAAAATCTAACATATATAGATGGTATCATATTTCATACAAACAGTTCAAGTACAAACCGGTATTGAGAGTCGAGTCAATAAATTTTGAAGGAAGGAATGTGCGGCAATTGGGTATTCCTAAGTCTACTACGTATCCATGATCCTCAATAGAATCAATAGCAGCTGGTAAGAGCATCCCTACAAAAAACATTAAACAATCGATTAGTAAACTAATACAAAAGTGACAATTATTTTCTGTACAATTTTCTGGACTATTCTGCCATGTAGTGTCAATCATGAGGGTGGATTTAACTGATGTGATGTGTAGGTACTATAATAAGATTTCGCATACGGTAGACATATTAATAACATGACACCTTGTCATTCAATGGCATAAACTTAGGGTTCACTGTTATTGATTATATATATATTGTAAAAAGTCAAAAATTTATTTTGATGAGACTATGGCAAAAATGTCAAAAATATATGATTAAAGTGGGAATTAGACCAGTATCAATTATACGTTTCTAATTACTATGCGACAACGAGAAAATGGGGATTGATCAACAATTTTATGATATCGTATATTGCCTCAGATATAAAATGTTCAAAAACTTTTAAGGAATTTCTTTACAAATTACCATTGAATTTAAACGATTGATAATTAATGAACTCATTACATAATTCTAATAAAAGTATTAATGGATTAAATAATGCCACTCTGTTAGCAAATGATTGACAAGCAAAAATGTATCGTAGTATGGAATTAGTAATGCAGTTTTAACAAGTTATAAAAAATCAGTAATGCGCATGGCTTTTTGATCGCGCATATCTGTGTGGGGTGCCTTTTAAGTATTTCGCTGTAGCTTGTGGAATCTACTGTATCTGTACATATCATATAGCAATCCCTAAAATTGAGGAATCCTATGCAAGCTTTCTTAAGTTGGCTGCCTTAATGTGTGCAGATATTTTTAAATTGAAAGAATTTAAGATTGTTTTTTGTTTTTTTAAATTTCTTCTATGGATCGATTCCTTTTTTTAATAACCGTAAACATTTTCAATTATGGCCATCCAAATGTGACCAAGTGGAAATAATAATTTAATTTTTTCTCAAGTGAGAAAAGCAAATATGTCAATATCGGGTACTTTAATAATAAACATGTCGCGATCTTTACATTGACATTGTAAATATTGCATTTTCAAAATGATTTCTTGAAATGTAAAAAAAGACACAATTTTCCTTTTTATAAAATTTACAGCTTTTTTGAGATTTACGATTTTTAGCAAATTTCGCAATTGCATTTTTTTTGTTTCCTTTAATTTCGAATTAGTGAAGTTCCGCAAAATTCAAAATGTTTTTTTGGGTCCCTTGGCTTTCGAATTAAAGAGGTTCTACTGTATTTGCATACCTTCTTTTAAAGTGTTGAAGTAAAGACCTTTATTGACATCCTGTGGCATCATGGACAATGTCACCATATTTCTTTTATCTTTTTTAACAACAGACAAGACTCTTACACTAACATACTCTCCAAGTTTTAGAATGTCTGGAAGCCTCTTCATATCCTAAATAAATAAAATAATATGATTTTCATTTTTTAATTCACTTTAATAAAATGACAAAACCTTACAAATATTATATTACTCCAAGTGGTTTATACAAAGTACTTAATTAATTAAAATTAATAATTATGTCCAACCACAATGTTAATGCTATAAACATCAGAAAAAGAATTTTTAATTAATTAAGATAAAATATGTAAGTCTCACAAACAAACAGAGACAAAACTATTTATATGAGAACCATTTTTAATATTCAACAAAAAATAAAATATAAATGATAGTCTAACGTTTTATAAAAGATAAGCCAGAAATATTTTTAAAAAATGCCAACTTTGATGTCGCTTATCTCCGAACTTTCGACATTTCACCTAAAGTGTGAAGTATATTTTCTATTCAAAATTGAATGAAAAAAACTCCCCAGAAGTTTTTGTTACTAGCTATGAGACACCCATATGTAGAATTAATTATTATAATAATTAATACTACACATGAAGGAAAAAATATACATGTCTGTTTTTTCTTTAATATCAATTAGTCTATCGAGGATATTAAAACTTAGTGATGGTCAAACTGTCGTTTTAATCGGTTATTCATGGTACAGTTATTTGAGATTGGTATCTGGTTGTATCGATGCTTGATAACTGAGATGTGGTGGCCCGAGACACATACACACAGACACCCGTGTAATGAGTTACCACAGATACTGATATCGAGACGGCAGGCCGTCGCCCTCGATACAGAGGTTGAGACAGAATCGCTGAGCAAGGTGAACAGGCGACGATGTAAGCCGGACCAATGACCGAGTACAAAGGCGAGAATTGCCAGGGCATGAAGAGCGGATGAACTCACATGCTGACCAGACTAAATACCCACACGCGCGGCCGAGTAAAGAGGAAATCATAACACCCCCGACTGCTTTAATCTGAATTACTATATAAGCATGCGCCCACAGAACAAAACTATCTCACTCCAGCGGGGCTTCTCGGATACAGCGGAAGCCCTCGCCATCATACCTTCGAACGTCACGCTTTCACTTGTAACCTTTGTACCTACTGTATTCTTTATAACTTGTGTTTTGTAATCAAATAAATTCTGTCAAACCATCGTGACTTTTACATCATCAACCGCAGCAGAGATCTCCGACTCTACAAACGGAGTGGTGACCTTTGAGTTCGACTCTATCCAAAACCGGGGGGCTTATCCACCTCCACAGAGATATAACTATTGTATAGTACATATGATTGCCTGTCGAATTGCGAAAAATCAGTTACCAATCATCAATACAATCAAGCACTAATCTCAAATAATGATTATTGTGGAACCGGTTAAAATACCATCACTATTAAAACTCCATGAACCAATGAATGAATTAATTTAAAGACTTAATTAAAAATCTACCTAACTCACCATCACATCGTTTCTC
The DNA here is from genome assembly GCA_016648135.1 of Agrypnia vestita. NCBI lineage: Eukaryota > Metazoa > Arthropoda > Insecta > Trichoptera > Phryganeidae > Agrypnia > Agrypnia vestita. Next base: position 17,664 of record JADDOH010010837.1, on the reverse strand, counting down.
CACAGAGGCACGCAGAGAGGATGGAAATCTTCCATCCCGGCATACACTCTTGTTTCGTACACTTTCATATTCTTCATCTCTCGTGTTTCGTACACCTCATCTCATCTCATGCACGCTTCACTATTGTTGAAGCTTTCAACATGGCCGTTTTTTAATATCTAAACGATCAGATCAGAAAGATTTTGCTCAAGCCAGACTTCTCCTTCTTCCGCTATATTCTCTACCATCCTCCTTTCAAACAGCTCTTTTTTCTTTCATGTGTAGTATTAATTATTATAATAATCAATTCTACATACGGGTGTCTCCTAGTTTGTTCATTCTTCATCACTACTCCAGTCAGATTAAAGAATTCTAATAGAAATAAACGTATTTTCATTTCTATGATTTAAATAAATAAAAATATTTACCTCGATTTCATCATCAACAAATGATTTCAATAATTTTGTGTACGTCAGGCTGATGTGGCTCGCCATCACTACTCCGGTCAACCTTCCTGGCAGCGAAACTATCACCTTTGTATCGAATATGTTCATAACTCTGCCCAATATGACCATTCCCTCTTGTAGAGTCTGTAAAAATTGCATTTATAAATTTACTGTATCATTGACTATTTGATGGTGATTTTTGACATTGATAAACGCAAAAATAGTTTTAATGAAAGTTTATTATAAACTAAGTTGATGCAACCGGCCCTTAGAACAATATTAAAAATACAAATATTGTGAAAGAATTACAAAGGCTTCAGTTGAATATGCTGTTAATGGCATATAAGAATAAATATAAATAATTACTCCCTCGGTGATTGAGTCTCCTAATCCTGAAGGTATGATACTGAGTATGTTGCAGGTTCGATCCCGGAGAAGTCAGAATACATTTAAATGATTTGTCTCAAGCCGGAGAGATGTTTTACAATCGTAATTGAGTGACGTGGCCGGTTGTAGTGTTAAAAATAAAAAATATAAACAATGAAACTCTTCTAAAAAATATATAATTGTACCAATAATAATCTCAAAAACACCCATAAACAAAGTTAATTTCATTTCTTACATAAAAGCAATCAAACAAGATAATTACTTGGTGGACCAGGGGAATTTTCTTGCAGAATCAAATCCTAATCATTAAATTGTAGTGCCACGAGATGGCAGAATCAGAAAGAATTAATGCATTATCGAAATCTCTCTGAATTCTCAAAACAATTGAGAAAACTATAACCTTTATAAAGGAATCCACCGGCTACTACACCGTCAGTGCATGTCAGAGTTGACACCGGATTATTACCATAAAAAGCAAAATCGTGCAGCGTGTGTTGCTATTGCGTGTGCTATTCCAGCGATAGAAAATCAAAGGAGTACCTACCGACTAGCAAGAAGTTTTATGGAGCGGACCTGAGCGATTTATGTAACGAACGTCAGTATACGAGAGACAAGTTATTCAGAAGTGATAAAAGTGCAGCGAAGATTCTAGAATGAATTATGAAATTGGGAAATAGTGGATGAAATACTCCAGAAACATTTAATGACTGAATTTAAGAACAGTGCTATAGTTAAGTTTGTGTCCAGTGACTTTATTATTGTGTATTAAATAAAACTTTAATTGTTTTGATTGTTTCATTTGTCCTTCATAGCCACGTCCCGTGACAGTATAAACTATTTGGGATACGAACAACTGGAATACTAAACAATATATTTTACTTATGATGTATCATGGTTTAAAACCAATCATTACCTCACCTTCCATAGTATCTGAAAATTCTGAAAGCTGTATTGACCATATTAGGCTAAAATCTAAACTTGATGCTCAGGGTGTGTTGTTTTCAGGGCTACAATTACAGACCATTTTGCTACTTTGTTGAAATATTCTACACTTTTAGGCAAAAAAGTTCACCTTAAAGATGAAAAGTTCAAAATAATTTTGGATGATGATCTCCTAAAATCTGAATTGAAAGATGAAGCATGGAATACAGTTTTGTCTACGAATGATGTTAATATTGCGACTGATAATTTTATAATGTATTTAAATAGACACATAAATACTACACGTCAACAAAGAGAATACATCGTAGCAAAAAATATTTAGAACTCTGGATAAATTTCGAAATTGTTGAATGTCTTATAAAATGTTGCCAAATTCAAAAAAATTGCTGTAGAGAGCCTGATGACATTGAGATGATTGCGTATTACAAAAGATTGGTGAAATTGGTGTATGAAAATTATAAAGAAGAACAAACAGTCATATTACAGGGAGTAGCTTCGCGAAGTCAGTGGAAATACAAAACAACAATGGAAAATCGTAAAAGAAGCATTGGATCTACAGAAGGAACCTGTAGTTATAAATAGATTGAACAATAATAAGAATACTGTCTTTACAAATGATAATCCAAGTCTCTTTACTAACCATATGAATAATTACTTTAGTAATATAGGGCATAAATTTGCAGATCTCTCGTGTACTTCAAATAACACCAGTGAAGAGTATCTAACTGAAAATTTTAAACCAATGTATCTCATAAAAAATGTTTCTTTTGAATTTAATCCTATAAATCACACAAAAGTTTTAAAGTTGATCAAAAATCTCAAATCGGGTTTTTCAAGTGGATGTGTATGGTGTATAAAATGCAATAGTACCTATATAAAAATCATGGTTAAACCTATAACACATATTGTAAATATTAGTTTTAATGAAGGTGTGTTTCCAAATCAATGCAAAAATGCCAAAGTTATACCTATATTTAAGGGAGGAGACAATTTAGAAATGAACAATTATAAATTAGCCAAAATAAGATTTTAAAAAATTATTTATTACATTATTTGTATATTATCTACTTCTTTTATATGAGTAATTCCACCAACATGTTTCGGTAAAACCTTACCATCTTCAGTGTAGTATAACTGTCAAAATATCACAATGAAATGTCTTTTGTTTTTTGTTTTTCTAAATTATTTGAAAAATTATTTTTAAATATTATTACTGAAGTTATTGATTATGTACTCGCAATTATTGGAAAAAATTTTAGAATTGGACTAGTAGTTAAATTTAATTGATTATTAATAATATTTTGTTTACTATTACATGCTTTACTAATTTCTAGTGATTCTAAATTACTCAATTTCAGACCAAAATTATTTATGTGTAAAATAGAAAGTCCTAAATTTTTATCAAAACCGTGATCATTTTCTAAAAAATGATTTGCAAATTCAGAAAAACCATGATTATTCAGACATCTTAAATGTTCTTTAACTCTTACATTGAAATTTCGACTGGTTTTTCCAATATAAAACGCTGTACAATCTTAACACGACAGTTTATGAACACCTGAATCGTTAAAATCAAATTAATTAATCAATTAGAAAGACATATAGAAAAATCTAATTCATAAAAAAATATTTAGCTACTACCGGGATTCGAGCCCGGGCCACCTCCTTTCCGGGGCCGGTGCCCTAACCACTAAGCTATAGGAGCCTTGTATATTTCCGTGAGTATATCCACCTTATGTGTAATTCTCACTTCATTAATTGGTTAATTTTTATTTTTGTCCATTTTAGAGCCATCCACTTTTATGATACAGAAATTCAAATTACTTTGCAATACTACCACAAGATGGATGCCAGAATTAACCTATATTTTTTCGTGAATTAGATTTTTCTGTATATCTTTCTAATTGATTAATTAATGAGCCTGGGGCCAGGACGCACCCGTGCGGCGGGGCGCGACTGTCCCCAGGGGCCAGGACGCACCGGTGCGTCCAGAACGTAATTAATTATTTCTCAACGGCCGCGTATCGAATTTGAAAAATGTGATTTTTTCCCAGTAGAGAAATCCCGTGGTGACCTGTAGTTCTATTTTCAACTCAAAAACATCACGGATTATAGCTTAAATTAATAATCAAAATATAAGTTTTTCTGCCGTCAAAATCGTATACATAAGTTGTAGATGTCGCTTCGACTTCGTGTTGTACGGTCGAAATTCAAATATATCATGCAAATATCACGTGATTCTGCGAGATATACGCAAATATTATCTGCCGATTTACCCGCGCTATGAGGTACATGCAAATATCACGTGATTATCTCGCCCCCGCTCTGCGAGGTACATGCAAATATCACGTGATATTTGGAACGTTCTAGAAGGTATCCTGGAAGGGTTAGTTCGCGCTTGGCTTTCAGAGCTTCAACACGTGTCTATACGCAGATAATCTATACGATACGTTTCGCGTTATTCTTGTTTTTTTTTGGTTTGTAATGCAATTTGATACAGACAGTGATTTAAAAATACATTATTTATGTTGCGTTTCTTTGAGAAATGTGTTTGTGAATGTGGATCATATGTATCAAAATTTAAAGTGAAACAGTGGCGTAGAGTGTTTTAGTGTTTTACATTATTTTTTGCGTATTTGTTATAATTTATTTTTTCGTTCTACAGGATGTTTATTTTTTCCTAATTTTTTTTTTAAATTTATACAAAATGGATACATCGGATTTTTTCGTTACGGGGGACATCGCCGACTTCCTAATCGCAACGGCAGAATCAGACGATGAATATGATGAAAATGTTGAGGGCGGTGAAAATGTTGAAGTGGATGACAACTTTTTTGGGAATGACGATTTTGAAGAAGACCTTGACGATACTGTTGGTGAAAACCATCCATCTACAAGTGCAGAGGCTAGGCCAGAATTCCAATGGGAGACGGATAGTTTCCTACCAAATGTACATCCATTTACGAACACTTCTGGTTTTAAATCGGATATTTCAGAAGACGCGCGGGAAATAGATTTTTTTAAGTTGTACCTCAATAAAGCTGTGGTCGATATTATTGTGACTGAAACAAACCGCCAATTTAAGTTTTCCACAAATAATATACCATTGTCAGATAGATTGAGAAGATGGTTTGACACCACAAGCGACGAAGTGTATGTGTTTTTGGCTCTGTGCTTGTTGATGGCCCGGAATTCTAGGAATAAGATAGCAGAGCATTGGTCGACTAACCAATTGCTGAGTTTAACTAACTGATAATAACTAACTAAGCACTAACCGATTTTCTCGCAAACTATGCCGAGGAATCGTTTTCAAATTATATTAAGAATGCTACATTTTTCGGATAACGAACTTCAAGTGCCGGGCGACTGACTCCATAAGATCAGGCCTATGCTGTACGCAATGAAAAAATCCTTCGCAGAAAATTTGACGCCTTACCAAAACCTCTGCGTTGATGAGAGCCTTCTGCTCTTCAAAGGTCGGCTTTCGTTTCGTCAGTATATACCATCGAAGGTCAAAAAATTTGGGATTAAATTTTTTGTGCTGTGTGATTGTCTAACCGGATATGTACTTGACTTAGGCCCGGTTGTTTCAAATTCGATCAAAGTAAGCGTAGAGTTTAAACTGAAATTTTTAGTACTTTTTTCAAAAACGGGTTGTTTCAAATCGGATTAAGCGAAATCTGTCAGAGAATTCTGAGCGGAAATTTTAGATTAAACTCTCGGTCAGAGTCGCACATGCGCACTGCGCAATGTAATTGACATCTGTCAATAAAATATTTTTTTATTAATTTTTCGACATTTTACATACAAAGTGTCGAAATGTACAATATTATGTAGGGTGACACAGGCTTTTCTGACGATCGACTGATCCTACAGTATATCCTTAACAGGAGAAGTAATTTACTTAGATCTCGAACAATACTTTTTTGTCAGAAGAAATTGATTTTTCCGCAACTCTAAATGAATTTTACTGCAGGGCATTGTCGACAATATTTTTTTTCAAGGTTTCTATTTCACTCGGGTTTTGATAATTTTACATTTATATCCATGAAAGGTGCATAGGTGATTTATCTGGAACACTGCTTCTTGGACTGCGGATAGTGTCAGCCATTACCAGAGCAATGGCTGACCACAGACCACATTTTAGTCAGCCGAAGAGCACTATAAAAATCAGAAATATATTTGTCATTATGTCCAAACAAAATATCAAGTTACGACAAACGGTACTAGGTACCAGATTTGGTAATTGCTATATTGTAGGAGAGCGGGACTATGCCCTCAAACCAAATGTACAGCAATTTTTAATGCTACAATGGGCCTGAAGGCCCAATTTTAATTGCGGTCCGACAAGAACACCTAGATTTTAAAGAAATCAGAAAGATGTATTGCGACCTCACCGGGAATCGAACTCGGAATTCTCAGTATGCAGAGCCAGTGACATGGCCACTGGTTTGGTCATGTGGAACAGATGAGCAAAGAAAGGATGGCAAGGAAAATTGTTTGTCGAAAGCAGCAGAAGCAGAGGACGTCCGCGGAATAATAGTAATAAAACAATATATTCGGTGTATGAAATTCTTTTATTTTATTGTATTTTATATACCTACCTATTAACGGGAAAATGAATATTTAAAAAAAAAATACAACTTGTAATAAAATTAAGCCAGATCTCTTTTGGCATAATGCCTTTCCAAAACAACTTCGTGAATTTCCTGTCGATTCTTTAGATAGTTGGGTTTTGAAAATATCTAACTGAACCACATATAATTTATTCTGCATATCAGTCGTAGGCTCTGGATTCACTTTTCTTATTACCTGCAAACAAAGAAAAGGTTATAAACAGAAAAACTAAAGAAATACAATACAGATCAAATAAAAACATATTGTTCTTGCAAACACTAAATAGGTAAGATAACATTTAATTTCGTCAATAACTAACCTTCCTGGCGCTTTTCATCGTATTCTCGAATCTACTTCGAAAATCTGTTGGACAGTAGCAACAAAACATTAAATTAGTTGCGTAATGCGGCCCACTACTCTCCTTTCATCTTCTTGTGGAAATCTTCAGTAAAACAAAACAAACCGTTGATGACATGTTTCGAAACATTTGCTTTGATCTGCTTGCTGTCTGTTGCTGTCAAATGAAATTTAAATTATGTGCTGCCATATGCAAAATTATTTTGGCGTGCATTTGTCTATGATTTTTATTTTACACAATTGCAACACCCCTAATCCGATTTTAAAATTTTAAACAACTCAATTCTTCGAGATTTCGCGTGACCTTGAGGTTAAGCTCAGCTTAAGCCAGTATTTCCGCTTACTTTGATCGAACTTGAAACAACCGGGCCTTAGGGCCGGTTGTTTCAAGTTGGATCAAAGTAAGCGGTCGATAAAAGCATAGATTTTTACGAAAACGGATCGTCTGATTGGTGGAGAACGTAAAATTTCAGTTTAAACTCTACGCTTACTTTGATCGAATTTGAAACAACCGGGCCTTAGTGAACTACCGTTGAGTAGATCAGTTGTCGTAAATTAAAGTTTTTTGGTAAATGATAATTTTAAATGGACAAATAACCGATCCTGAATCCTATAAAGTCCTACAAGTCAGAAAAAAATTGGTGGGCATATGAACCATCACTAACAACTAATCTGGAGAACTGCACAGCTCTACTAACGAGCGAAGATCGTTAATCAGAGTCCGGCGCCCTGCGCACAACGCCCTGCGCACAACGCCCTGCGCACAACGCCCTGCGCACAAGGCTCTGCGCGCCACGCATCGCGCTCCCTGCACTTCGCATGCAAACATAAAGTACCTACAATAGACTCTCTATCATCCGCGATGTTAGGATAAAATTACCCCACGATTAAATCCCGCATAATCTCCGCCAAAAAAATCCTGGATATTTTTTTAATAATCATGTTATATTACACACTAGTTACAAAAATGCAAAAAATAAACCGTAATACACGCGTAAACTGTATTTACAATTTGACATTATGCCCATCCGCTTACATCAAAAGTAAATACTGAATTTAAGTGCGATCAAATAATAATAATTTTCGAACACGTCGATCGAGATTTCTGGTCATTGATGTGTCCGCTACTTTGCCGGTTAAATTGTCTGTTACAACGTTACGTGGTGGAAAGAAAAAATATTTTTACATTTTATATAATATTTCTCGGTGTTAGAAAAAATAAATAAATATTTTACTGTCCTGGTTAATCCGTAACCCGGTTAATACGACCCGTCCAACCGACGGCCACTTGACATTTTTCTTTCTGTGGTCCTTTTCGCAAAGCTTTTCGATCATTAGGCCGTCGCAAAATTTATTTGTCTATATCAAATATTCTCAGTCCTGTCTGCTTTATATGTATTATGTACATATTTGATATTATGCACAGCACGGCGACATAGTGGCGCACAGGAAGCATGGGCGGATGATTGCGGAAATAGGAAGTGGCGGTGAGCTGCTTCAGTTCCGATAGGTATTCTGTTAAGGCGAATTCTCAATTGGAAGGCATCAAGAAAAGACATAAGTACACGCAGAGCTGAATGTTTCTAGGTGAAGTTAGGTATATAGCGAACACAATTCTTTCGCCAATTTTAATTCAGCAACTTTGATTTAGAAAATGTTCTTTGCGAAATTAAAATAACAGTTCCCACTAGAATCACCTCAATACGCAGTATCTTTCATTTACTTTTTTTCAATGCGAATATCGGAGACTTCTCTCCATTACCGCGTTTCATTAGAACAATAGTAGGTATAGGTAGACTTCTTTCCATTTAAGAAAGACAATCGAATTAGTATGTAGAAGCCATGCGTACGACGTACATTGTTTCGTTGCGTTGGTTTACGGATATAAACACTTACACATACTAACTCGATTATTTTTCTAAAATGAAAGGGGTATACAATATTAACAATTAATTGTTCATTTTTTGAATGCCACTCGGATGAGTGTTCGTAACGGGTATTATTGTGGTTAAATTATTATAAATTCTTTAATTACACATACAAATACATTTCAATCAGATACATATTGTATGTATCAGTTCTTTTTATGTATCAGTATTCTCTTTTAAATTTATATTATTTTGATTATACGACCTAGTCTGTAATTTCATCCATTTGAACATCCTTTGTCGCGTCCTGGGTTTCAATTTCTTTTGAGTATCTGCCAACGATTTCCATTTGCTGGTGGCCCTTTTGATGATTTGCAACTTTTTTCCAAACTAATCTCTTCTATGATACATGGAGTGACAGATTCTATTGTCATATCAACATCATTGGAAGCCACATATCCTTTAATAAATAACCATATTTTCTCAATGGGATTGAGCTCCGGGTGATATGGTAGCAATCATAATACTTCGTGTTCATGTTCATGGAAAATAGAATCAATATTCTATATATTTATGTATATTTTAATCCATCTCCTTTCTTTGGTCTGGAAATGCTTTTCCCATCCCTAATTTAGACATCATCGCGTTTTTGTGGTCACCTTTTATCATATTATCTTTAAATAAAATATAATAAACAAAGAAACTACCACTCCGCTCGAACGTCGACATGATACTGACTGGGCTGATATGGTAGCTTTTAAAAACTAATATCACCACAAAAATTACAGAGAGTATCACTCACACCAATGCAAAAGGTATTCATTCGTAAAGGGAACGGATCCAACTATATTCTTCATTCGCAAAGCATATAGCCATATATTCAGACTGCAAACCAAAATTGAAAAATAACATTTTATTGCAATTGACTATATGATCATTGATGCAACAGATTTCGGACGAAGCGGCTTGTATACGTACTTGCAATAAGACTAGAATGTACAAAGGTATAATCACACAAGGTATCGATGCACTTGCTGCGTAGAGGGGGGGGGGGTATAAAAGAAAGGACCACCTGGGTTTCTGGCAACATTCATATTCTTAATCTATAGGCTTTTCTGAACTAGAATCAATTGTCAGAATGCGGTCCTTGGATTTTGCATACTCAAGTACCTCTGGCCCCTGGACTAATTAGTTGTCTGTGCAGTGGTCCGACATCAACAAGTGGTCACGGTACACCTACTAATGTCATTTTAAATTTTAAGATTAATGGAAAATCTAATTATTTATTTCATTATTCGACTTCAATCCCCTTTCGTTCCATTATTCTGTTGTCTTTATATGATGAAAAATATTGCGAATCGAAAGTGATAACAAGTTAGCTTATAATTCAGCAGTTTTGCATATATTTCTTATTATACTGTACGTATTGCGGTGTAGTGCTGCGAACTCTGGATTATTTTAACTTTTTACTACTGTCATCTTTTCTTCGATCTGCTGCTTTTTGAATACTTATAAATGATTGTGGTTTCGGTTCCTTAACCAATTCACCTGCTTTATCACAAAACAAACACGGTAACTCGTTCGATTTTTTTCTTTTCACATTCGTCACTTGTAGCGACATTGCTCGCGTATTTTAATAAAACAGTTATTAATTTATCACTCAAAAGCGACAAAACTCAAATGCTATTTTACAAACACGAATACTCGTTACTCACAATGGTTTTTATCCTACTGTTGCACAAAAACATTAAAGGGCTAGGTACGCTATGCACTCTGACGCTTGGGGGCGGGCTATTTAATTAGGGAAAAAGGGAAAGGAACCGATAAAGCTGCTGACAACATCAATTTTTTGTTATTTGGTGTCTTAGGTATAAGAAGCTGATAGCATGGTTGCCGGTCCTGTATTTTGCATACTCAAGTACCTCTGGCGCCTGGGCTATAATCATTTAATTTGTTTGTCATTAAATTTTTTTTTTAACTACAATTTATGATTTTGAATCAATTATTTCTATTTTAATTTTATTTCACAACCTATTATTATCTTTAATTATTAAAAAAACCCTACTAATGACACAAATATTATCATTAAAATAGCTCAATAGCATGTACTCAATCGATGTACTTGCTGCGTAGAGGGGGGTGGGGTATAAAAAAAAATTGGACCACCTGGGTTTCTGGTAACATTCATATTCTTAATCTATATGCTTTTCTGAACTAGAATCAATTGTCAGAATGCGGTCCTCGGATTTTGCATATTCAAGTAGGTACCTCTGGCCCCTGGACTAAATGTTTTTTTTGGAATTATTGATTGTTTATCAATAACAAACACGTCTACACTTTCGTTTTCAAAAGAATTTATTTGTCATCATATTGTTCGTAAAATAATTGAAACACTAATCACGTATTATTAAACAAAGAATATCCAACAAATGAAAATTGTGTATAGATGATAACACGTGGAGTTGTGTTGTGAACTGCTCGATGTATGGTTCTCGTTGGTGTCCAATTAGTGGGGATTCGCCTTTACTCCATTATGACGGCGTGCGTCATAGATTGAAAACAAATGGCCCGATGGGCGCATGCGACCCTCAAATTCTAGTACAATTGTTATCGTAGTAATTGATCTGAAACCCACTACTGCAGCAATAGTATTAGGGTCGGTTGCATCAATTTGGTTTCTAGTACCTACCTAACAGTTGGTTTAAAGCATAGATCTTTACGAAAACAGGTTGATTGATCGGTGGAAGACGCTAAAATTGTATTGTGGTGGTAATAAAAATACTCTGTAAACATCTAGGCTCGGTTGAATCAACTTGGTTTGTATTTTTCGTTTAAACCGTTCATTATTGCGTTTTCCACCAATCGCACAACCTGTTTTTATTAAAATCTATGGTTTTTAAGAAAGATTTTGTTCTCACCATATTGTAAGCTGCTCATCTCTTCTAGTAAGATGAGTGGCTTTTTTTCCTACCGACTTGTACCAAGTTCGAGATAAATAAATAATAATTAGGTGTTGCAATACGGTTTTTTCAATACCTACCGGTGTTTTGGATATCATTTTTCATATATCTGAATTTAGTAATTTTTATATCTATTTAGCGCCTAGAAAAATAAAAAGTATTTATGTCATATTTATTAGAAAATCACAATTACTTTTCACGTGTACGATAATTACGAGCTAATTAGTTAGAAGTCATAAAATTTGACAAAGAGGCGTACTAAATTCTATCCTCGTTTTACTTTATATATATAAATCAAAATAATATAAAAATTCAAACACATAACTCTCGTAATGCTCGCAATACGAGATAAGGAAAATAAGGAGGTAATTTATAAGAAAAATAATTCTGAAAACCCGGTGTATGCGGTACATATAGTACGTCTATGGTGATACATGCATTTTATTGCGGTATAATATTATTATAGATACATATAGTTAGTAGGTATCTATCTATACGAAATCGGTCAGTATTAGGAGAGAGGAGGGTATTCCCGTACACCTAACTTGAATTTAGAATTAAGTGATAACTATAAAGCATTTAACGTTCAATGAGCTATAGTTCCACAGCCATTTTAATCGGTTTTATGATAGTCTTCAAAAAAGTTATTTTTTTAAGAAATAGGTACCTTTTATCAAAAATGTTTAGAAAAGTGGAATGTACGATATTAGCCGAAGTATTCGGGTAATACCGTACAGCGGTAGGGTAATTGTATGACTATGATAATAGTCTCTCTCGCACAAAATGTTTATTGCATCACCGCGTATGTAATAGTCACCGTCACAGGTGATTGACTCCCAGTTCAAGATTTTAGGATCATCACCATACGGGTGATATTAATATATTTCTAAAATTAATCTAATCCTAAATTCTAAATTAAATAATTAAAAATAATTATTTAAATTAGCAATGTCCCTAAACGTCGAAGTCTGCATCGCAGTGAGGTATCTCTGCCTAAAGATTTATGGACTTCATTATTTTATTCATACCATCTTTTTGCGGATAACAATGGACTGTTATGCAAATAAAGAATGTTGGTACAGTTGCCGGCAAACTTCTTGAAATTCTTCGGCGTAGTGGGGGTATGCGCAGAAGACAAAATTTAGGTCTTGTTGGTGGAATGGTACATGCGCAAACTTCCCCCCACTATGCCGTAAAATTTCAAGATGTTTGCCGGCTACTGTATACTTGTAAGGTTGTAAGACAGAAAAACGAGATCGGTTTTGCTACACTGCAATATATAATGTAGGTACATTGGTGTGTTAGAAAAATATAATACATAGATACGTAATACGTATGTATATGTATTGTACTTTGATATCGCCCACGAAGCAAAAAATCGTACTGCAAGATATCTTCCCAAACCGCCTAATCATCATTCGAAGACACCAGACAGCCTGGCCTGATTAAATTAATATCTCCCGATTTGTAGTAGGTATGGTTTTCTAAAAGAACGCGAACACGATCGGCAACAAATAACGAAACCACACGACTTGAAAGGTAACCGAATCTATTCTCAGTGGTTTGATGATCCTTATTGTGTAATATTGTAAACTTTGACATAATAAATAAGTGCTAATTTTAACGTAATAAATATTATAATATATAAAATAAGTGCTAATATTATTTTAAAAGTTGGTATAAATTAGTTCGCTTCACACACATCTACTAATTTCTTCTTCCAAAGTATCCTAATATTAAATTCTGAGTTAACTAACTAATTAACTAACAATCACGCAGTTTCATACATCTTATGCACGTTCTTCGCTTGTTAAGCTTCTAACAGGGCAATCCTCCAATGATTCTGACTTAAATAAATTAATTTCATTTACTAAAAAAATATTTTTTTGATAAAACATTATCAAGGAAATATTTAAATCAATCTTCGTTTTCTCACACATTAAAAATATTTATAAAAAAATGCTAAAATTATGCTTATCAATCTTTGCTTTCTTATTCCATGAAACAATATAAAAGTTATATTAAGAAACAAAATCTTTGAAGAACTATGTTTTTCACTCATTGCTCTCTTAATCTTTTAAACAATATTAAAAATAAGATAAAATAGAAGAAAAACCATATTTGAAGATCTATGTTTATCAATTTTCGCTGTAAAAAAATTTAATGTGGTGGCGTTTATTTTGGGTAAATCCAATGAATAAAAATACTATTTTTTGTTTTTTTCACTAGTTTTATTTTAGAGCATCACAACATATTTCGGAAACCTCCGTTTCATCTTCATGCGAGTTTATTTATAGTCTACATTCAAACTCACCTAAAGATGAGATAATACGTAGAGATAACATATTTTATGTTTTTCGCTCATTTTTTATTATTAAAAAGGAGCACACACACACACACACAAAAAAATTGTTTTGGAATGCAAAATTAGAAATAGGTAGGTATTTATTTTTGGGCTGGAATTTGCGTCTGCTTCATCTCTTTCTATTCTTTCTAATCTAATTTATTTATTTGGCTGTTGAATATTAAATGGGTTTGGTTGTTCCTCAACGGGACTGGCTTCATTTTTAAATACCGATTAAATAGGGCGAATAGAAACACGTTTCCACATTTATATCTATGCCAAGATGTGAGTTTAATTTATTATTCATTTCGACGGCTCCTACGTAGGTATAATATCGTAACCCACAAAATTCAATTTTACAGGAGAAGGATTTGAACATATTGCCCATTTTTTTTGAAATTTCGTTTCAATATTTTACTTTATACTGTAGTTTCATAAATAATTACAAAAAAGCCAAAATTATTAAAGGTTTTTGTAGAAATGCACATACGATATTATGCCTCGGAAAAGACGCGACATAAAATATCGTATAAATGACTTACAACATTTTACTTCGGAAAAGACGCGACGTAAAATAACGTAAGTGTTATTTTCTTATGTTATTTTCTCACGCATGTTATCGTAAGTAAGTATTACATACGATAATTATCTTATGTTATTTTCCAACGTATGTTATCGTAAGTGTTACATACGATAAAATTATCTTATGTTATTTTTCAACGTAAATTATCGTAAGTGTTACATACGATAGTATACTTCGTAAAAAATATGTGATTGTTTGAGATACGATAAAATACGTCCGAAAAAAAACGTTATTTATTGCAAAATATTTTTTTTTCTTTCTTGGAAATAAAGATATAATTAAATATATGTGAAATACACAAAAAACTAAAAATCGTCAATTTGTGGGTTACGATATTATAAGTAGGAGCCGTCGATTTATTGGGTCTAAATATTGTCTCATAATGTAATAAACCCATTTCCAACCGGAAAAATCAAAGTAAAAAAAAATCAAAGAATTCCGAAAACAAATTAAAGGTCTGTTATAAATAAATTCAGTAATTTATTTATATTGCAAATTACTTCATGATACATTACTCTCGCTGCCTTTCTACATTACAATAACAAAATTTAATATAAGAGAAAGTGGCATATTTTTGTGTAATTAAATATAACCGTCGTAGGAAGACACCGTTTAAAATATTTAAAAACAAAATAGTGAAATTTTCCTGAAAGTAAAATGATTGTTTATCTTGTAAATATTTCACGCTTAGAACGCCACAAAATAACCAACGTCATTAATTAGCCCCCGTTACGCGCGAACATTGAGTGAATTATTATTCTGTATTCTTTGTGAGTTTTGAACAAAAATACTAATAAATATGGAAAACACGTGCGTGAAACAAAGTAAAATGATTCAACGATAATTTTTACTAATCACTCTTGATAATCGTCAACATAAATTTGATATTTTTTACCTTGTATCCTATATCTACAGTATAATATTAATAATAAACGATCTAGAAACTAAAAAATCCTATTAAACCTATTTGATCGTTAATGTTAATGATAGATTTAGAAAACAGATTGTTTGATTGGCGGCTTTTTGCTTAACAATTATTATCACCACTGATCAAACAACCGGCCCGTGTCTTGCCTATACTAAAATTAAAATGGAAGTATATATATACAAAATTAAAAACAAAAAATAAATAGAAGGAAGTTGAATAACTAATTATGAACTAATGTGTTTAATTTTAGAATACCTAAACGTAAAACCTGAAACATTTTGATTTTTCAGTAAATGGTGATTTTAAACAAAGTGTCTTCTCTTTATTAACCGGTCGGATGCCGGCTGTACCTACGTAACGCGGAATGTACCCGGTCTGCCGCGCAATTTTGCGCACAATTGCTGTTTTTTTAGACACTTTTTTGGTATGGTTATATTCATGTAAAATCAACAATAATCGCTAAGAAGTTGCAGTTTCTGGTTTCTCAATATACAGACTTTAATAATTACTTGTACAATAATTACTTATTCATTAATTATGAAAATAAGTAACGAAATTTACTCTCAGAAATGTACGCACAGGTTTTTCGAATAAAACCATGGAAGCAATGACATTAAAGATATTGTATTTCAATATTTTCGTTCCAAATATATCAAAGAATATAAAAATACTTATTTTGAACACTTATTTATTAAAAAAAAAAAACAATTTTTAACAGATAAATAACACAATAATGCGCGTTTCGAAGACGACATTTGGAATGATTTTTTGTCCGGTTTCCGCGGCAAATGAGGTTACTTGACAAATAGAACTCGTTCATTCATTCAAAAACTTGAGATACAACCAATAATAAGCTTTAAAATCCATAAACGCAGGTAAAATAAGCCGAATTCGCATCGCACATAGAGGGTACACAACTTTTCGCGCGGATTTGCGCTTCGGCACCCGACCTGTTAATAATAGTTATTTAGCCATTTTTGAAGTTATAAATAATGTATTTTGTGATATGCTATGTAGGATACAAATCTTAATTTGGACTTTGGATAAAGAGGGTTGTTTTTAATAAGCGTTGTATTGCACACATAAGTCATTGTTTATGTATTTACATGAAAACATTATCCTTGCCGTTATTAGCTAGGTACCAAGAATACATCTACACATTACAAAATGTTTCAAGAATTTTGTCTAATTGTATTATTTTAATGTGTCTGAATGATGACGAGACTATAAACGTATACCTACGGAGATGAGGCCAACGCGCAAAATTAATACCAATATTTCTTCTATGAAATACACGATTATACCCCTGCATAAATATGTGTTTGTCATTCGCCACGCCCAACCTCGTATAATTTCAAATCATTGAATTATTTTGGTCTGCTCAAACATCATCCGATTTTTATTTCTAGTTCGACGGCGTTGTTTTTTTTTGTGGAAAACAAAAGCAATACGCCTACATTTTCCACATTTATTTTATTATTGCATATTATTCTATAACATGTCACGCACTCTGGATGTCTAAAATTTATAACATTGGCACAAACTAAATTGAAAATGCGGAAACTCATGGAATTGTATTTATGGTGATTTTAGTGTGAAGGGTTGATAAAGATTAATAGATTTTAAGCGATTAAAATGGTGTAATGATACTTTATTGGTTACCTATGTCGATTTTCTTCTTTAACGCAGTTTCGTGACTTATTTTATCCGGGGAGCCTCGTGGAAACGTATTTTGTATTAAAAATCTAAATACTTTTGCCAACAATTTTGTCGCGTAGATGAGCCGAAGAATCATTCCACGGTATTCACCACTCCGCATCCCGCCAACGTTCTCCAACTGTATTATATAAATATTTAAATACAATACAATGCATGTACAGACAGGTCCATCCGACGAACCATGACAGAGTTGTGTTGTGTCGTGCGAGTAGGTAGGTGTACCTGTGCCTATTATGAACACAGGAAACGCAGCGAATAGCTCCGAGAGCAGATGGTACCTAGTATGTATGTGTAATGTATATGTATATTCATTTATGCCTGCAGAAGTGGTAACAACTTTCTACCTATATTATCTGACCTATTAAAAACAATCGATATTAAACGAATAGGTACCTCGATAAAATTATAAAATCGTTGCCACTCAGTGACAAGAATCTATGTTGCTCCAAAAACAATCAGTTTCAAAAAACAACCAAATCGTATGAAAAAAATCTATCGAATTGTACAGATTATGTTAAAATTTAAAAAAAAAAA
>JADDOH010010836.1:0-14648 GCA_016648135.1 Agrypnia vestita | reverse complement strand
ATAAAGAAACCCGTGTTTCCCTACCCGCCAAGTTACAGCCACCCACCGGCGGTTATGGTGGTGGATAGCCCTTGGTGTCACATCGAAAATATGCGAGTTAGGTGGGGGTGGCTGTGCGTGGGTGGGAGTGGGTGACGAAAATGTGCTTTCTAGCACATCGTTTTGTTATGGGAAGGGCGAAAATACTTCAGATTATTTAAAAATAGGTGCGCCGACTGTGTCGGTGAGTCTAGAAGGTTCCGGAAAAACCTGCTCTAGAAAGTTCTGGAAGGAGAAGGTTCTATAAAATTCCCGAAAGTTCTGTAAGGTTCTAAACTGAGTGGCGGAATGTGTCGGTGTGTCTAGAAGGTTCCTGTACATTCGATAAATTTCTTGAAAGTCTGGAAGGAGAATGTGCTAGAAGGTTCGCGAAAGTTCTATGACTATACAAACAGTGTACTAAAAATCTACGCGTGCGTAGCCGCGCGGGCACAGCTAGTACATACATAAAAACACCACGTGGAATTCTAGCCGTTATTACACGGATTTATAATTCCGTATCCTACGCTATAGAGCTCTAATACATATTTTTCTATTACATCTGTTAATCTGACGTACAGAAAACCACGCCTCCTGGGATGCTGAGGTCCAATGTAAGTTCTTTATTTCTATTTAAAAATCTAAAAGAACATAAGTTCTTTGAGATGCTTAAATAGCAATAACATTTTTGATTTTCAAATTATTTTTTGGTAACAAACCATTATTTTGATATTGACAATGGTTTAAATTTTTATTTTACAAACAAATAATATAGGATTACAGTAAGATAAATTAGAAATTAGAAAAAATTTAATAGCACATTAAATATTACGATTAATCAAATTCACTTTGCGAAAACGTCAATTTGTTTTCATTTTTCATGTTCCTAATTAGTTATTCAACATCCATATATTTATTTTTTGGTTTTTGTTAAAGTCAATGCTTCCAAATATAATTTTTAGTATGTACCTGCGTTATATTCTAATGAAGAGGCCATTTTCCCAGAAACATGTTGATTATTCAATAAATAGTGACTTTACCTTTTACTTTTTATCATAATAATAATGTTACCAAAAAGTTATTTTGCGATTGCTTTAAGGAAGTGACATATATTTAATTAGTTATTAATAATATTTGATTTACTTTTGAGATTATATTTCGAACATTACTAAATTATGTATTAGTAAATATTTAATATAACGAATAACATTATTTAGTATATTCCCCTTTTCAAAATCCCCATGTCAATATTTAGCCCACACCCCGCCACGAACGAGGATCCCTTGATTTCTTTACATATTTAATTTATGAAATTATTATGCGTATGTCCTGGCGAAGATACAGTGTTAAAAATAATCAAAGTGGTTAAAAAAATTTTCTTTAACTTAATAATTATATGCGACTAGAAAATCAATGGTAACAACGCGAGGTTCTGGATTAGAATGTACCTATTAGCTGTAACCCGTCAAAAGTGACGGAACATTGGTTCACGTCTTTGCTAAGCTCTAGTATACATTTTTTATATATTTTTGGACTTCCACGGAGATGGGAGTTCAATCCTCATCTCCGGCTTTTTAACTTGGTTTTTCAGCCGCAAATTCGAACGTTAGGAAATTAAGAACGTTACACGAAGTTACGGGGATAGGCAGACGGAAGGACGGACAGAAAACGAAATTATTATGTTTGATTTATTTGATTAGCCTGAAGCACGAGTAATTTTGTGATGTGTTACGTTACAGTATTTTGGTCTAATGATTTTATTATAATAATTTTAGCGTTAAAAATAACAAAATAAAATGTTCAAGTTTTTTGTTTGTAACATTGTGGAAATTCATTTTAAATACATCGGGATTTCTCCCATTGTCAATAACAACACGTTTACAGCCGAAAACGTTCTAACAATTCAAAATAAATAATAGTGGAATAAAACAGTGTTGTGTTTACCCCCATTTTTTTAAATATTACAAAATAAAACATTGTAAATCATTTCTGTTACCCTGGTTCTTCGTCCATTTTGGTCCTTAAATCAAATCCTTAAGATAATTCAGTGCTCCACAAAGAAATATTCTAGAAAATTCGAGGTATGTTGATTTCGCAACGGATTATAACAATGAACTTTTAATATTAATTGTTTTAGATGTGATTTAGATTCTCCCCTCCCAATACGTTGTGCCATGAATAGTCCTGTACGAATATCGGCTAAACTGAAGGTATTCTCGCTATCAAATACTTTTTACTGACCTTGCAAGATGAATAGGTACTGTTTGGTAATTTGGCCTCTAGTATCTCTCAACTGAAATGTGATTTATGATTTAGATATTCAATAAATATGTTAACCTAAATATGAGGAGCACAATCGCCGCATTATCTAATTAATTAATATTTCGCAAACGCAATTTCCCGACATAACGATTAAATCCAATTTATGTGTTTATGTTTAGAATCCATGTCATAAAAAGGTACCTGTCTATTTCATACATTACGGAAAGAAATAATTAATTTTTACGACGAAGGATTGTTTATTATTTAAATCGGTTATTTCATGAAATGACGGATTACATAGATGATTTTTCAGTTTAACCTAATTGAAAACAAATTAAATTGCATTATTTATTATTAATATTATCTAAATAAACATCCAACCTTTTTCTTTAGGGGTAGGAAGATAAGATGAAACGCCATGTCGTACTATTTTTGTCTCATCCACTTTCATGCATGTTCTCTTGCACGTTCTGCGGCATTTTATTTTGAAAAACATTTTTTTTTAATTTTTCTAAAAATACTACATTTCAATATATTTTTATAAATTTATAAAAGCAAAATTTCGGAGGTGACAGCTGTGGCCGAGAAGATAATGGAAGAACATTTGTGGGCCAACAATCGCGTCTATTTTCATTGATATCAACCATTGTCTTGCTATGAAACAAAATTAAAGCCTATATTACTTTAAAAGTTGGTAGAAATCATTTAGCTTCACATACATCTACTATTTTTTTCTTCAAATATTTCTAATATTGAATTTATGTAAATAAACATTAAACAGATTTCTTGACATTTTGCGTAGAAATCTTACACACACATAAATAGGTACGACCCGTCTGTTTTGTGTAGAAATAAACAATTACTTATTATCACAATATTGTTGTCCCGAGAATAAGGGGGAATGTTCCAAAAATATTGTTTAGGATAACCAGATTTTTTCGGACACGAATTTTATGGAATTTGTGAGACCTATTATTTCTGACTTAGATGATTCCAAACAAAAAATATTTTTGATTAGACTAGGTTAGGATTAGTTATGTTAGATTAGGTTAGGGTTAGGTAATAATATTTGGCTGGAGTGATCATTGCCTAGAAAAATCACCAAACAATCGTTCTGTTCAATGTCCCAATTGAAATTATCTCCGACCTGCGTAGGGGAGTAGAATTAGAGGAGGAGAAAATAGATAAATGCATTCATTAGCCTAGATAAGCAGTATTGTAATGAAAATGCTAGGATTTGTTCTCGATACTATCAGGGTTTTCTAAAATACCCGCGTACTGAGAACTCTTAACAACTCCTTGGTGCGAAGTAGACTCGAGAGTGGTTCAATGATTTGGGGGCCACATGAGTTTAAGTACTCTCATGTGGTAGTACAAAATAAGTTAGGTTGACAAAAAATTTTAAAAAATCATCAACATATAATAAATAATAGATTACATATATAGGAAAACTATAAAATAGAAGATGAATAAATTTGACACAATAATTTGAAATATATAGAACATCCAAAACAATTTTATACATGTGGTTGTCAATCACGGGTGGAAAGGTAAACGTTACATTGTGTAAAGTGATCACTTAATCCAGCCGTACGACGTGCGATAGGCCGTAAGCCATATATATAAACACCCAAAAAGACTTCCGTACCAACATTCCCATATAAATAGCATCGTCGTTTTGAAACATCTATTATACGTCTTGATATAATTTGTCTTTAACTAAAAAGTACACACTTGATTCTATTGTTTATCTATTTTCTCCTCTTTACATAATTTTATTTAACTCTATTTATCTGTTTGTTGTGATGGAATCTTGTAATTTGTAATTGAATTTTCACCATATTCCCGACTAGCCAGAGCTCCGAAACTTTCAACATTTACCTACACATTATTAAATCATTTTTGACATGGTTTGGTCATTATTTCGATTAAAATGAATAATTCTCCATTATTATTAAACATCAAATCCTACGTCGCTTAGAGATTCATCAATATTAGTTTGAAAAAATGTTAGGTTTCAAATT
Source organism: Agrypnia vestita (assembly GCA_016648135.1). NCBI lineage: Eukaryota > Metazoa > Arthropoda > Insecta > Trichoptera > Phryganeidae > Agrypnia > Agrypnia vestita. The sequence continues at coordinate 10,344 of JADDOH010010836.1, read as the reverse complement.
TATTAATTTTATCCAAAAGATAGGTACCTACAAAATTGATATTATTCGGTGTTTCGGAATAAAATATCATATTCTTATTTAATAAGGCAACTAAAAAGGATGGTGTAATGAATTTAATTTTTATAATAAGAAAATTAAGATGAGAAAATTAAGATAATAAAATTTGTTAACTCTGAAGCAACGTATTTAATATTTGGATACTGCATGAGTGGTTTTAAAGAAATGATTACGAATGAATGCGAAGAAAGCGTATAAAAACATGTTTTCAAATATTTTTTTGATTTGCTTAATAATTAGATAAATGTAAAAAATTATTTGTTATTTTTTAAACGCTGCATCCGATTTTCTTCAAGTGATGGGTTCGCTCCGTACTAACTACTACAATGCAGTACTACATTATAGTGAAGTGTAAACTTCACACGTTTATTATTGTTACGTAAAGTAAACTGCACACTACAAACTACATACACTTCAAACATCAAACTATAATATATACTTCAAATTTTAAATTGAAGTGTAACTTTTTGAATGATGTGAAATTTTCGGACGATATTTCTTTTTTATTTTTTACATTTAAGTTTAAGTAATATTTTACAAATATGATACACATTATTTAATTTTGATGGATTTTTTTCAAATTTTTTACTGTCCCATGAAAGTATAAACTTGTTTATGGAATCAGAAAATGTCACAAGTGTGATGGATAACCGTTTTTTAAATAATGTATAATACACACATGCAAAGAAATATATAAAAATATTTAAAGATAAGATTGTTGAGTAAAAATTACAATATTTAATTTTATTTGCAAATTTGATGTAGATAAAACGATTTTTTGAAATTTTTCCCTTCTCGTTGTCAGAAATAATTTTTTTGGGACAAAATAATAAAATCTCCGGAAACTGAATACCTCCCACCCACCCGCAGCATGGATTTGAATATTTTATAGTAGTAAAGTTTTTACGTAGTTATTCTTGTAGTTCATTGAAGTAGATTCTAATATTTAGCTACATACATAATTACGTACCACAAAAATTAGCTCACTTCATGTATTAAAGAGTTAAGGTTGTTATTACGGTCATTAGACATATTTAACTGTAATTTCGGATATTTTATACGCACCGCATGTATTACATGTATTACCGAGAAGCGAATCTCGACGTTTCGTTGGATACTTATCCAACATCATCAGGAGGACGACCTTTACCCGCGGAGGTGGAGGTCGGACTGATTAAAGGTGCTGCTTTCTAGAGCGTAAATTGTATGCACTTTGTTGTGGAGTGTTCTCTTCTTCTACAATAGAGGTCGCCAGTGTGCAATATGTACTAGTTACGTCGGCGGATTTTACTGCGACTTCTCTCAAGGGATGAATCAGTGTCGTTAGAACAGGGCGCCGAATACTTGATAGTTTGTAACTGTCATCTCTATTTAAATTGGGATGTTTGTATATTTCAATGGACTCCCTCACTAATCTGGGTATAAGATACGGTTCTGTTGATAAGATTTTTGCCTTGTCAAATCTGATGAAATGGCAGAGATTCCCTTTGGATGCATGTTCGCAGATTGCCGATGTAAAGGTCGTCCTCCTGATGACGTTGGATAAGTAACCGACGAAACGTCGAGATTCGCTTCTCAGTAATACATACGGTGCGTATAAAATATCCAAAATTACAGTTAATCACTTCATGTAGTTTTATTGAAGTAGATGAAGTGCGCAATGCTTCGGTACCCGCTACAAATGTAGCGCACACTTTGTAGTCTTCAAACCGGCGAGGTGGAGGTCGGACTGATTAAAGCTGCTGCTTTCTAGGGCGTAAATTGTCCTCCTCGTCGGTCGTCCTCCTGATAACGTTGGATAAGTATCCAACGAAACGTAGAGATTCGCTTCTCGTTAATACATACGGTTCGTATAAAATATCCGAAATTACAGCTAATCACTTCTTGTAGTTTTATTGAAGTAGATGAAGTGCGCAATGTTCCGGTACCTACTACAAATGCAGCGCACACTTTGTAGTCTTCAAACCGGCGAACGTGCGCGCGATGTAGTCTTCATTGTGAAATGTACTTCTGCCCTTCGAATCATCCTATCTGAAACACAATCTCGCGCACAACAAAGCGTGATATTGAGATAAAAACATTAAGTCCCCCCATTAATTCCGGCGGTGCCGACCGCGGCTTACGCGCCTTGCAAAACAGTCGTGACTGCCGGCTCGCCATACAAATTCCGGATTATTTATTGGAGCAATCTCCGTACGGAGCCGCGGAGTCGATTACCATCATCCTAAAGTGGAGACGTATGCGCCGCGGATTGGGAAAATGGAGCGCGGCATTGGGCCCGGTACCCGGCCACAAGGTGTTGCGGAAGAGCCGTCTCTATTTGGTCGGGAGGCGGGTGATCCTAGATGGGACTGCGCGATTAAAAAAATTTCGAAAGTTATTGGTTTTGTTGATGCGCATCTTTCTGCTGTTTGTGCTGCTTCTTGGAAAATCGATGGGAGTCTCACGACTCGTTTTCGACATCTCCGAAAAGTGTTTTATCTAGATTTCGCACAGATTGTCGCGCCGCGTTCACGCGGGGTGTGCTGAGAAATCATCTTCGATATGTGATAGATTGCACCGCCTAGGCAGTCAATACAGCTCTGTTGATGTATTTAAAGCTGGAACACTATACACATACAAAAGATAAATCTATTCATCTTCTATTTTATAGTTTTTTCAATTGTTTTTTAATTTTATTTATTTATTTCAAATACATCCTTTTATTAAAAAAAAATTCATTAAACTTAATGTTTGTAACTGTATAAGCTGTATCCTGTTAAAGGAACCACTGGCCTAGGAATATTTAGAATTTATACCTATGAAACTCAATATCTGTCTGTTATTCTCTAAACATATACACCGTTCATCCTATCTTACCCAAATTATGCACACTTATTCTTTAGGACCTAGAGGGTAACATTTACCTCCGTCCTTCGCGCGACGTGGCGGTCCGATAAACGATTGGATCCCAATAATTATGATTTTATATAAATAACAACGTTAAAAATGTTTAGGGAATTAAATTAAATATTATTTCGGTATTACAATAAATATATTTTATAAATAGTAGAAAGTAAAGAGTAGTGATGAATTTCAATCCATATTGGTCGGTTCAATCTCCTCTCCAAATGATAATATGAAATGCGAAGGCGTTGAAATTTATGCTAGGAATTTGCTAATTATTACCTACACTATTAGCTTTAGATTTCTGATCGATATTACAAAGTAACCTAAGTAATTTAAATTATATTGATAGTTTCTCATAAATAAGTGAACTTAATTATTGTAAATACATAATTATAAATTAAATGTAAATAGTAAATGAATATTTTACTTTTTCTTCAAAAACAGCAAAATAATTCTTTGGTGACATTATAAATATAATTAATAAAAATAAACTTAGTTTCACCACTTTTGTATTGAAAATATCAATGGATCATTCTTTTGATATTACAAAATTTTACATACAGATTATACAGAATTTTTAAAATCGTTTTTAAATCTTTTTTTAATTTGTTGGATTTAAAAATAGAAAAAAAAACAATTTGATAAATTAGAAATTTTTGAAATAAGAAAAAGTGTTAATAGTAAATTGAATATTATAAATAACCAGGTCCTTTTTATAAATAGTTATCTTTTAAATTTACTTTCAGGTTAAGTAGGTACTTTATTATTATTCATTTCCCATATATATTTTTTTTATATTTTGATTGTCTGTACTTAGATTTCTGAATTTAATTTTGTAAGTATACAATTGTATCCTGAGGAAGGGGCCATGGGCTCTGAAACATGTTGATATTTTCAATACAAAAGTGGTGAAAACTAAGTTTATTTTTACTAATTATATGTGAATATTTTAATTACTCGTAACAAATAAAAGTTCATAAACAGCCTACATTTTGTTCAAACAGTAATCAATCAAAAAATATATACACATAATCCACCTGTCACTGTCCATATTGTTACAGATGACAATGAGTCATCTTAGCGTCACGTTTTACGTATAAATAATTGATGTCAAAGATTGCACATTCGCCAAGTACATCTCAATCAAAATTTGCAACGTTAAGAAAATAGCACGGCAAATGATAATCCGTGCCGCATAAAGCTAATCGCAAATATTTATTAAATCGTATGGACACATTAATATCTTTGGAGTTGTAGCCCGTTTTAAAAAACACTATGTCAGCGAATAAGCGAAATATCAACCGATTTCAACCGAAATTGGTTTAGTAAAATTTATTTTAATACACAGTACAAAAACAATACTCACTCACAGTAAAACCAGAAACCAGGTAGCAGAATTAAAGAAAAAATTTACTTGCATAAGATTTACAGCCCAAAGCCTAGAAGGAATAACATAAAAAATTATATCTTCCGGAAAGATATGTCATAGCATATATCCTGAAGAAGAAGAAAGCAATGAAGCTGCAGTGGCCGGGAAATATTTATTTATTTTATTCTTATACAAGGTATTGTTAAGGTATTTTAAGAATATACAGGTATCAAAATTTGATAATGTGGATTTTCTTACGATGGAATTGGTGAACATTGGTGAATTGTAAAGAGTTATATCAGAAACCAAATTAATTAATCAAATAGAAAGACAAACAGAAAAACCAAATCCACGAAAAAATATTTGGCTGCTACTGGGATTCCAACCACGGATATCCTCCTTGGTGGTTCGTATATTTTTTCGTGGATTTGGTTTCTCTGTATATCTTTCTATTTGATTAATTAATTTGTTTTTAAGTTTCACAGAACTTTGTTCTGAAAAAATTGCAACTTCACAATCAGAATGGTTCTTGAATAAAATATGAGTGAAAGCAGTGATATCGCATAGGCTACAATTTAGTAGCTAATATAGGATTGTAGGATTAAGTATTTTTTTTACAAATATCTTGAATACAAAATAACAAATACAAGATTAAAAGACATTAATGTGTTTTGGCCAGTGCACCAATTTAGCCATATTTTTATTCCAGGATTTAATTTGGTATTTTAAATTTTTGATAAAGGTAATTTATCATTGGATTAAGTATAATCCGATCATAAAAGACATCAAAAATTTTAAACCAGTAGGTTCAAATTTTGTGGAATAGAGTTAGAAATTGGATTCAAAGTGGTTCGTCTATATGTAGTAAGTGTAATTGGAATTTTTAAATTGGGTATGTTTATTCCTATGGCAATTATCATTTGGGTCGTTTTAAATTGTATATTTTTGGGTTTGTATGTATGTTTTTTGTATGTATTAGTGTATATTTGTCTATATTAGAAACATCAAATTTATTGAATATTTTGTCAGTCCTTGTTATGTTGGAGTCTTCAGGATAATGTTTATAACAGTTTTCTGGGTTGCAATAAGTTGATCTAGTGAACTCATTGCCGCTCTCTCCCACACAATTATGTCATGTCCTATGATTGACTGACGAATTGCATCGTTTTAAGAGTTTTATACTAAGGAAGAAACGAGTCCTGTAACTCGCTCGAACTTCTCTTATATTATATTAATTAGCGAAAAAATCAAGACCAAGCAGAATACCAAGGCGTAGTTTGGAAAATAATGTTTATTTTTTTTATTTCATATATAATAAAAATAACCATCAAACAAAAATAGTATACATAAAAAAGAAATTTTTAAAATTAAAATTTTTTCTAGGCATTATACTAAATGATTTGCTTTTCTAGGTAGAAATTAATCGCTGGTGCTGACTAAATCATACCTAGAACTTACCTCCTCCTTCCTTTATAATAGTAAAAAAAGTTATATTAATTAAAAATAAGTAGGTGCCTATATTTCCCAAAAAAAGAAACAATTTTAAATTTTTTCGTTTTTTTTACTCCCTTTCTTTTAACTCGTAGCGTGTGGTTGCTTGTCTGACGGAAAAACTTTGAATCGATTTTTAACCCTTTTCCCATGATCCAATCGATCTGAAACTTTGCAAGCAGACTCGTGGCGATGATCAAGAAGACCTATTAAATTTTCGTTAAAAAAAAAAAAATATTATTTGTAACAGGGCGATTAAGTCAGTGTTTTTTGTAGGTTAACATTGAATCAATTTTACTGTAGGAGTAGGTAGTCTCCACTATCCAACCCCATCATCCATGCAACTTTTCTTAATGTTTATTTAGTTCCATAAAATATCATATTATAATTTACCCCAATACATAATTTTGCATTAAAATTGATTGCAATTTATAAATATTAGCCACTTAATTTTTTTCATGACAAATTTTGCACTGTAATTTAAATTACTTTATGTTCACTATATTTTATATTATTTTGAGTTATTTTTCTTCTTCTGTAGTCTTACATAGTTGCCACTTCTAGTATTACATGAATGAAAATCTTTATTTAGTTTTATTCTGTTATTAATGTGTTTGGGCAATAATTCGTCTTATTAAAAAAAAATACCATAATATTATGTTTTATTCTCTGATTGTAACTTTGTCTATTAAATATTTTTCTTATTTTAATTTTTATACTGCATTTCAAAATTATACGCATTGCTTTGTTTTGTATTGCTTTAGCATTCCTTCATTGCTTATAAATAATATGCTGGAACAATATTATCAATGTAACTCGTAGTGCAGGGAAATATTGCAGGAAGTCGGGGCCCTGGGAGAAGGAGAACATCGTTGCTGAAAAACCTGAGACAATGGTTTAGCTAGTATACTATAGAGCTAATATAGCCAACACTTTGGATAATGTCAGTTGAACGGATAGGGCACAAAAATATGAACAACAATCAAAGTAATATAAATTTTTGGATAAAGATTCTTCTTTCTTCTACCTAGTAGAATACTTTATTTGCAATTGTCTCACAACATCTTCAGTATTTTCGGTAAATGTACATAAATTTTTAAATTATAATTACATCCAGATATTTTATACTGTCTACGTTTTTATAAACGACATATTTTTTTTTATATTTAATTTATGGTACAAATACAGTTCTTATATATAACATATCAGATTAAACTCTTTTTTTAAATACTTGGTAGTCATGTAGACCTCATCAGTGAAGAGAAGCTCTTGAGTCTGATGAGGGAGCCACAGTTCTTATTCCTTGTTATAATATTTAGGCACATAGTGTATACGAGTTATTTATTAATACAGTAAAAAGGTAAATTGATAATGAAAGTATAGGAGTTATTTTGAAGAAAGCTACAGGTTTAAATGATATATGAATTTAAGTTAGATTTTACGAAAATTTTAATTTTGCATCGTATCTCGATAAGTAAGTTATTATAGTAATTAATGGCTTTATAAATATAGTGATGCTGCATTTGGGTTGTTTTACATTTAGGCATTATGAATTGGTTTCCATTTCTCATAAGTTTGAAATATTCCTGGTTTTCTGTAAGGTTTTTTTCTTTACATATTTGTAATATAGAAACTTGCTTGAAAATATCATCTACGTTTGGTACTGGAAACAATTTAAAGAGATCTTTTGTTGGAAATTGTTTTTTTTTTCAGTATTACTTAAATTAAAATTCTTTTGTGATATTTTTACTGAGTTTATGTTTTTCTTATAACAACCTCCCCATCCGATAACACAGTATATGAGTAGAGAGTGAACAATGGCGTAATAAACATTTAAAATAATTTTTGTACTTAAAATATTTCTTAATCTAACGAATATGTAGATACATTTCCTCATTCTTTTTACTAGTTCAATGATGTGTCTATTCCATTTGAGGTGTTGATCAATGATCACACCAAGGTATTTTGTTTCGTTATTGTTTTATCTTAGGTATAGTTTCTTTTAAATAATTTTTATTTCAATTTTTCGGGGCAAAAGGAGCCTGCAATCTGTTGCACTAAAATCTCGCAATGTTGTTCACACATTTGTACGATAAAACTCATTGCATACAATTACACAATTATCCAGTAAGCATGGAAGACAGCGGTGTGATGGTTACTACACGTTACATGTAATTTATGCCAATTCCGGCAGTCCAACGAGAAACCCTGCCTGGAAAGTGGAACAATGGTTAGATGTTCAAGTACCAAAGCTGTTGTTGAACCCGACGTGTGAACTCTGCTTATGGATTACTCACAGAGCGGCAATCAGCGGCCCAAGTTGCGAATTAGGAAATGGAAAAATAGTGTTTATAGATTGAAGAGGGTTGAGTGAAATTTATCGGACATTTATGTACTTTGGTAGATAATGCTTCTATAATGCCCACAACCAATACTGTCAACCATCCACAACATATGGAAAAGGAGCTATAACTATTTATTTTTAGCGAAATTTAAAATAAATTAAATTTTAATAAGTATTATTAATGATAAGTGCCCGGGAAAAAATGAACATTAATATAGGGCTTCATCACAAATATCTAATTACTCTAAAGGGAAAGGGGTAACTTAAAATTGTATAAATAAGTCGTTTGTACGTGGTATATCCACTGTTTGACAATGGTCTTGCAAGCCGAAACAGCTGTAACACTTAAAAATAGTTAACCCGCAGAACTTTATAATAATATTTATTAAAATTTAATTTATTTTAAATTACAGTAATAATAATATTTATTAAATTTAATTCATTTTATATTTCATTAATAATAATTATTAAAATTAAATTTATTTTAAATTTCGTTAAAAATAAATATGGAGTTCTACAAATTAAACGCAAAAACCATAAATAAATAAACTATTTTGGACCCAAATTACTTAATTGCATGTTTGATGAATTAAAACCATCCGGGTTAACCACAGTTTACAACCCAAACATAAAATACAAAATAAAACAGAGGATCTGAAACAAGGGGAGAGATAAAATAGGCACATTTACCCAAACACACTAACACACTATAACCTCATATATATGATATATTTTCCGTTACTTTAATCACTATACTATGTTATGTTAATAAACAATATTTATCAAATACAAATAATTATTCTACTATATATCAATATACTATGTTTTGTACCTACACCCTATTGTAAACTATGCCTGTCTCAACACAGATATTTCTAGTGAAACGGGCACAGTCCAACCAAAATTGTATATATAAATTAAATAGAAATAAACAAATAAACAAAAAAATCTACATGCATAGGGGAGGGGTAGGCTAGGGCTTTCTATCAATTTTAAACAGAATCCTGTCAAACAGTTATTTGTATGATTTAAAATTAATCGACAGCCAGTTATTTTTATCCGGTTTGTTCTGTTAAAAAAAAAATTTTTTACCACATTATCTTTGAAAAATTTTAGTGTAGTTCCATAGCCAAACCATAGTTTTTGACGTTTTTTTTTGATGACGTTTACTACCGGTTAACAATTATTGTGGAGTGCTTAAAATTTATTTACCTATATGATATACTTTGATAAACTGATATTTTACAATGTATATTTTAGGAAATATAAAGGTTATTATATTACCTATTTTAACAATAAAAAATTAAAACAATCAAATTAAATTAAATTAGTCGTAATTTTATAGCGACATGATTTTTTTTACATTTATTATATTTTTTGTGAGATGCGAAGGACTTACAGGGGAATGTAAATATTGACCCGTCATCAATCCAAACTATTTTTCCATGAGGACCGCTTACCAATTTAGCGAGTCACGAACAACTTTTCAGAAGGGCTATTGCTATTTACCTTTCACATATCTATTCATGAAAATAGAGATGCGAACACGGAATATTTTTACTTTTTTCAAATTAAGCTAAGCGCTTGTATTAGGAAAATAGAACTAACTTGCCGGTTTCCTAGAATAGGGCTCAAACCACCGACCATCGAATCACTATGCAAGATTCGTAACCACTACACCAACAAGCTACTATTGTGCATTTGAAATAATGCTAAAGTACTTTTCACTTTTTAATTTTCTATTTTTGGTGATGTGTATAAAGTTTTGAATTTGTCTGTCTTTTTTTAGGCTTTTATAGTTTTACTTAACACTTTTATTTCAATTTTATGTGATCTATTGTGTGAAAAATTAATTTAGATCCGCTTTTAATACAGTATTGAAAAGTAATGGGTAACTGTGAGTTTTTTGTGAGGAGAGACAATATGGAACTTATAAGCGAGGAAATGATGGAAAATGATAAAAAAAAATGAGGTTAATTTAGAAAAAACTGGTGCAGAAAGCATCCGCGAAAGATTTAGAACGAACAATTAAACCAAATAGTGCTGAAGGACCCTCATGAACGAGGTGAACGAGGCAGAAAATGTGTGATCGGACTGTAGATTGGCGTTTTATCCTCGCTGCCTACTCCTACCGGGAAATGTCGTGTTGATAAGTTATTAAAGTTAATCTTCGCGTTCGCCACGACAGACATTA
>JADDOH010010835.1:0-121082 GCA_016648135.1 Agrypnia vestita | reverse complement strand
GCGTTTGTTGATTTGCTTCACTCAATTCGTGAGGTACCCACCTTTAAAGCTTTTTCACCTTACCAATTTGCTTCAAGTGGATTAAAACAGTTTATCACTAACACCGCAGCCTGCAGCTAACTCGGATGTGGTTTGCGATGGATCCGCTTCCACAATAGCCTTCAATTCTTCATTATCAACTTTGGTCTCCGGCCGTCCAAGGGGCTTGTTCTGCAGGTCGAAATTTCCAGAACGAAAACGTTGGAACCAAAAACGCACTGTGTTTTCTTTTGCGGCACCGTCGCCATACACATCATTAATCCTAGAGCCGTTTCTGCAGCACTGGTGCCACGGTGGAACTCGTACTCGTAAATAACGCGATATTTCAAGTTTTTCATTTTGTAAACTGAGTGACGCAAAGAAAAAAACAATTGAGGAAAAAACAAATAAATTATAATTTTCAAAACACAAATACATGAGTAAATAGCTATATAAATTTGGATTTGGAATTCCTAACCAAAGAGAAGATATATGAGATCAAATTTGCCAGTACGGCAAAACGCCAATTTCATATGTAAGGACCTAATATTTAGGAAGTACGTTCCCTGCGGTTATAATTAAGACATATTAAATGTCGAAGTATTTATTCTTGCATAATTAAATAGAACTCTAGTATACAGTGCGTATTTTTAAGAATAGAATTAGTTTTTTTTATTTTTAAAAACCAAAAGTTTCTTCAATTAAAAACGTCATTTTTATCAAAGCGCGACTTATTTACTGAGAATTTATATATTTAATTAGTATTTTTTAGTTTGAAAATTTTTCAAAATTTACAAGATCGTAATAAAAAAAAATTTTAATAAGTCAAACGAAGTGGAACCAAAACGCGAACCGGCAAACATCCGTTCATGTCTATATATTTTGGTAGTCTTTGTACTTTGTAGCAGGGACCCACCACACACCCAGGGCCATTCTATGAGCAATAGCTCCCATATCGGCCCTACACTTTCGCCACCCATTTTCGGCATTTTCTTTAATGCTAAAGTGGCCGTACTCACCGTCCCACTGACACTCATGGCAGTGCGAGCGGGACGGGGAGACGTCCACACATTGGTGGTCTGCGACTCTTACGAATTTTATTTATTAATTTGCAGGTCCACTCTTTTCATACTGTCTTGTGTAAGTACACTTACACTTAGATGTCCTCTGGGAAAGACTAAGCCGATGTGTTCCAGTGATTGAGCGAATCTAATTCATAATGCAGGTGATACCATTAATGTATTAAAAATGCATATTGACCACGGAAGCATCGAACGCGATTCGTACTACTCCGTAGGCTCCAGGGAGAATAAAATTAGATTCGGTCGTTGGGTCCGCCATAGGTTCTTTATTTTTCCAGTCTCCACCTCTTGCCTCAGCCCGGGATAATCAAATGGACCTGTATAATATATCGGAGCTGGAAAATTTTACGTAGCGTTAGAGACACAAAATATACGACATGGGATGTACGGTACGATATGGTTCCATTAAAGTAAGTTTTTTCTTCTTTTCCCTTCAGCGTACTCATTTTTTTAGCCGCCAAAAATATTACTCAAGTAGCCTACAGTAGGAGATTTGTTCATAATATTCTATAAAAATGTAAAATAATCGAAGGAGTCTTAAATATACGGTAACAGATTTTTGTAATTTGTTTACGATATCTCAATTAAGCATCGATTATGTGTATATAAAATGCAGGTACTTATGTCCATCTGGAGATAGATTTGTTCTTTACAAAAACACGCTTACAAAATACATTATAGCGTACGTGAAGAAGGCAAATATTCCAGAAATTATATTACGTAATCCCAATGAACAAATTTAAAATTCTGAATTATTAAATCATGTTTTGTTTCTTGAAAATATCAATTGTGTCCCGCAGAGAAATAGAAATTAATTCTAGCAAAAAAATCGTTTACACACATTTCAATATTAGTTTTATTATGGCATATAGATCAGTATATACACATAAAAGCAATTCTCACATGACTGATTAGCTGAAGGACGCTGAGGATCAAAGATTAGCTGAATCACATACCTGAAAACAAAAAAAAAACTTATTTAGAAATAAAGCAACAAAACCAACGTATTAAAGCATATGTATATATTAAATAAAGATAAGTTTAAAAATTTAAAAAGATTATTCATTCATTCATCATCAGATTTTAAGAACCCACTGGGCCCTAATTTAACTGCCACAAATTACGTGGGTTATCAACACAGATGCAAGTAATATCTACTTCCTCAAAATCACAAGGATCGAAAGGGGTGGATCACATTTGCATTTGGAAATTGCATTGGAGTACAAAATATAGGTGAATAAATTTTTAAATTATACATTGTAACAGAAGGGTTGGCAAGATTTAGAAAATTTAGGGGAATTTTATCCGACATTAAGAGCCCAGTAAGCATAAGTAATAACATACAGTTTAAATATTTTTACACAATAGGGAAATAAAACGCATTTTGTCACGAAACGTGAAGTTTTAGTGATTTATGTAATTAAATAAATGGTTCAACCGTTCACTTAAATTTTATTGAAACAAAAGATGTTTCAGAATTTGGAATAGTAGTCTATAGAAATGCTGAATTATTAACTATTATAAATATACAAAGAAAATCGACAGTTTTTTTATATATACTTTTGCAATATATAAAAATAGCAAAAGACTTAGTTAACTATTGTTAAAGGCTATTATATAAGTGCAAGTAAATCATTAGATAAAGTTATATAATACTTTTACGTTTAATTTTATTTGGACCAGAGTACAAACAACGGAATTATTTTTTTCCGGTCGTTGAAATGAATCCAGGAGAATAAAAAGAATCGTACGTATCAATAGAATCAATTCACGTTTCATGATCTTACAGATCAACAATACAAAGCACAGTACCATTGTTCAAAATAATGAGTTTTTCGAAATATTATCATTGAGTGACGTCACTGCGCGAATTTATCAAAATAAAGATTGTCTTTCGTATAGCCTGTCACAAATGATAAAAGTACGGTAATTCTCGAGTGGAAATGACGTTTGCGAATGCCGGTTGTATTTGAGAAATCATACAACAGATACGGCTTCACTTATCTGGGTTAGAAAAGGCGTACCTTTTTCCCAGTTATCGAACATGAAACTGACAGCTACTACTCGGACTTTATTCGGAATTTATCAGCCACGTTAATTATAATTGGAAACTTTTTAACGTCAACTTGATCTGATAATAATGAGGCAGGCATTAATATATTTTCATTAAAACCGCAGTAGCTTACTCTCCCCGGAGACGAAGAAGTTGTTTAAGATCCCGAACTTAACAAGAAATAAAATTTATGAACTCATTAGTCTGAGTTTCATTGCTTTAATACATTTGTTATAATGCGAACTGTATTTTGAGACTCGGGAAACTTTGATAATATTAAGGGGCCATGCTTAATCAGGGATTAAAGAGAAGGTGATTAAAGAAAAAAACTATATCAAAAATATATACTAAAGTATTTATAAATCATGTTTAGAAATTTAAAAGATAAATAAATATTTTAAAAATCTGTAAACAACTTTTTAATAAAAAACATATTTTTAAATGTATATGATAAAGCCATTGTCTCAGGCTTAAAAATAAATTTTGCGGCGACCATTTAAGTTCGGATTTGGATATATTTAAATAAATAAAAAATACGTAATGGATTATTATTACATATCATATACATAAGTTATTAGACGAAGAATTTCGAAAAAGAAAGATTTTCTTAAAAATCGCAAAGGTTCAAAAATGAAAATTTCGTTTTAACGCTTAAAAGTTACTTTATTGTTGAATTATAAAAATATATAAATTAAAAAAATCTTCGTCAAGCACTAGTTATCCAGATGTAGAAAATATGCATAAATTTAGAACAAAATCGAACGGACAGTTTTCGAGATATTTTTGTTAACCGATTTGGAAAATATGATTTCGAGAAAAAAGCGTTTAAAGCTTTGAGTGTGTAAGGAGCACTGAAAATAAAATGCTCGTTAACTTCTTGAAATTCGTTAATATTTGTTATATTGACTTAAAATTTTCCAAGGATGTTCACGAAACACTTTTAACTCTGACAAAGCACGGCCCCTTAATTGTTTCCCAAAATAATTATAAAATTATATTACCAAGTATGTATAAAAAATAAAAAATGCATAGATTACGTTCCACGCATCAGTATTTAAATAAAATACTACAATGGATAAAATAAATAAAAATGGTATACTATATGGTAATAAATGGTAAAATAATATACTAGTAATGATTTTTCAATTATTATTTTTATGTTGTGTAGCTTAAAAATGTCTAACCATAACGCAAAAGCATCTCTGTTCTGTCACTCAAATGAGCTTAAAAATGAGAGTGACAAAAAATATTAAAAAGCACAACCGGTTATCGCCCCCTAGAGAATTTTTGTCTGGGAAATAAGTGCAAGGAAGGAAAATTGAGCGAAATAAAAAATAGAATACAAACCCGGAGGCGGGGAAAGCGGAAATCCTAAAACGTTCGGATTCATTTCAAAAGAAAACCGGATACTCCACTTCAGAAGCATACAGACGTTCTGAAAATGAAATATTGGTGTTTTAAGGGGGTATTCTCATGGTTTTTTGCATTCCTTCCTTCTATAATCCTTCCCAAATAAGGCCCAGAAAGAATGGTTCAAAAATTTAAAAATGACAATGCCTACAGTTATGGATACCTGTGCAGTTTTATGGCATACACGCTTGCGGGAATTGCAGATTAAGAGTAAGGAAGAAATTTTATTCAAATGAATGCAACCGTCACTATCGTGGGCGTTTTAGAATATAAAAAAATTATGTGCTCTCTTGGTACATCTATGGAGACTATATTATTTATTTATTTATAATAGAACCTTTCATAATTTGAAGTTTATAATGTAGAAGCTAGAAAATTTAAAGTCGTTATCGTTTTACTCAAAAAAATCCTGAAATTCACCAATAATTTACCGTGTTGATTAGAATACCTCCTTAAAGATTTTCCGATGCTATTGTCACATTGAACTATTACAATGTTTCAAAATAAATTAAGGAATTTAAATAATTTGCAAAAAATTAAAACCAAAAAATCAAGTTTAGGGATGTTCCGAATACCAAAAATATGTATTTTCGAATATAAATAAGGAATTATATTATTCGCGAATACGAAAAGAAATAATGCCTACGGACTTAACTCCTAGAACCTGCACGTGCCTGTAACAACATGAAAGCTTAAATAAAATCCATATCTGAGAGCGTTTTAAGATTTTTTCACAAATATTTTAATCGGAGCTGCAGCCGGCGTTTTACTTCCTCTATGTGATCTATGCAATGTTGGCAATGATTATTCCTGATAAGAAATATGACGGCCTATATCAGCGAAGGAATATGATGTTATATGAACAAAAATAATTTTATCTCAATTTAGCCAAAAATGGGTAGTTCTGAGGTTTAGAATTTCTCAGATACTTCAATGTCATTTTCTGTCCTTGTTTTGTAACGTACTTTCCCGGGCATTTAAATTAAATAATTAGTCGCTCCTGTAGTCAAAGCGTGTGTAATAAACAATTTCGTTAACATTTAAAAACTTCCATCTTTCATTTATAAATTTTATCTAATGGCCGGTACTATATTGCTTTTAATATTCGAACAGTATTCGATTATCCGCATCTATTTCGACAAACATGAATGTTTGGAACATTCCTAATAAAAGTTATACGGTAGCACTAAGCTTTAAATATTTCAGAGAATCTCCGATGGCTCAAGTACTTGAATCCATCAAAAGACACGCGCTTTTTGCACCAAGCCAAAGCCCTGAAACCGAAAAATAAGGAATGAGACTGTAAGAGAAGGTAAAGACGTGCATAAACCTAGGAGGGGATGTTTGACGTAGAACCGTCTTCAGTTTACAGGGTGGTGTGGCGAACCTTCCCACACAATACGCGCCCCAAGAGTGACATAGATCCCTGCTTTGCGACAGTTCCACTGGTTGATTCCAATCCCAGTGATGACATTTTTAACCCTCCCTACCATAATGTGTAACGAGGACTATTCCACAATAGACCGACCGGAATAAAAGGTATATTTCAAAAAATATTAATGTACGTGGAAGGATTCAAAAGATCCCCGGTTTTGTACACAGAAACCAACAACTCTCAGAATAATTTTTCAATTTCTCATTTTCCATAAAGCCTTCCCTAATATTTACCCGGCATTTATTTTACATTAATACTACTTGTCAATTTAGAGTACATATTTAGAAAGTGTAAATACTGGCCAAAACATTTTTATAAGATCCAAATTAAATACCGATAAAAAAATAATTTTGCATTTCGCAATGTAAATATTGTTAGGAAAAATATAAAACCCTTTTCGATTGATTGAATACATAATATTGTATAAGGTTACAACTGGTAAATAAACATTTTTGCAAGAATTTTTATAAGAAAACGATGAAATGATCATAGTAAGCATGGACACATATCCCGCGACGATTAGAAGCGCATACTGGCTAAAAACATAAGCGCTAGACCAAGCTCCACCTCAGAAGCAGAAGAGCGGAAAGGAGCCAGCCAGGCTATCAGCGAGATGTTATCTCTCTACACTGCCCAGAATAAAGACGCCTTCAGGTCCACAGCTTAAAAACAATCTCTCTCTTCACTACCCGGGGTAAAGACGCCTACAGGTCTACTGCTTAGAAACACTCTCTACACTGCCCAGGGTAAAGACGCCTAAAAGTCCACAGCTTAGAAACAGCCAACTCGATTCACTGACAATACCTTTTAAAACTTTGGTCTAACTACAGTGCTATTTAACACCAGGCCATTATATTTACAAACTGTATTGTCACGAGAGTCTAAACAATTAGAAATACGCATAATCGAAGTCTTCTGAAAATTCTAGTAGAATTTAGGGATAACTCAACTATGCCATAAAAGAGAATATCGAGTCTTTATGAACACGCGACGAAAGTGCGCCGAATACACAGTTGTTTCTGACAGCGAAAAAATACTATTGAAGTGAAGCCAACAGCGACTAGAGCGAATTATATGCGGTCAGCGGAATAAATTAAGAGAGTACCTAATAATAAGAAACGACGAGGACAAGTACAAGTGTTTATCAGAAATGCAAATATTCTAGATATTACCCAACCAATAGTGATAATTGTCCGAATTACATAATATTGCTACAGTGAGTCACTTTGGTGATTAAATAAAAAGCTAATTAATTACACGTCTTTCATTTGTCTCCAGTGTCAGTATTTATATCGTCTCACCGTGTTTATCTTGTTTGAGAAAAATGTGTCAAGTACACGGAGATGCCCATACTAGTGGTCAATCTCTAGACACACAGTGACAGTAATTTTAATTTCCGTATTTTTGAAGACGTGGTGTAGGATCCAAATCGTCGTAACGAGCGGTCTTAAACTGTCTACACGATATACTTTAGATGTTTCTCCAAAATTGTCTTCGGATTATTTTAGATTAGATTATTTTACAATTAATAATTGGATAACAACGAATCCACAGCCGTAACACAGATTTACATTTTATAATGATGCTGGACCTTGAATTTTCTCAAGGGGAACTTCGTCGCCTGGAGCTACCCTATTGATTATGTCTAAAGACATTCTAAAACAAAATATCACAGTACAGAGAAATACTCTGATTATCCAACTAGAATATTTTACGGCTTTTTTCCTGAAATTATTTTAAAAATTACAGAAAAAATATTTATCGGGGAGCGCCTATCTATACAAACATGCACCTAATCCATACATTTTCAGAGAGGAGGTTGTGGTCACATGTTGGAAATAGGATGTGTTCGATCTTTATGAACAGTACCAGGTTTAAATGGACGCATCCACCTTCTCCCACACCTTCCCATATAGTGTAGAATATTTTACGCGATTAGTGTATATTATAGATATCTCACAGAGACGAAACTGTATTAATTATGGGAAAATAGGTATAGAAGTCATTTGGGTGTAACAGGACTTATGACCTGTCTTTTTATGGTTGGCTTAAGTGATCACTTTACACAATTGTAACATTCGCCATTTCCACCCATGATAGAATATACCATGCTTATTCATTTTTTTTTTTTTTTGGAAGTTGTATATATGTTCAAAATTGCGTGAAGCTTTCATATGTGAGTTGTAAGCGCCTTTTTCCATGCGGCCTGTACAAAGCCATTTTCATTCCCCTAAATCCCCACAGATGTCGCTAATGAGAAAATCTACAGTTGATTTTACGGAATTTTGAGAGCAATATACTTTATTGTGTGTAATGAAATTCATCCGAATACTTGCATTACATTAGAATACGCCAGGAAATATTATTTCCAATTTTTGTTAAATTCCTTTTTTACCAGTATTTACAATTCAGAATATTTTGAGTTTGTTCAAATCTTTCAGAACAGTGCTGGATTTATGTCACAGAGACATTATTAATCAATTAGTGTATATTATAGATATTATAGAGACATTATTAATCAATTAGTGTATATTATCTATAATATACACTAATTGATTAATAATGTCTCTGTGACATAAATCCAGCACTGTTCTGAAAGATTTGAACAAACTCAAAATATTCTATTTTACGCGAGTCTGAAAGAAGTCGTGCATGCGGCACTATGTGCAAAACTACAAAATGTATACTAAAAAGATACGAGGGACTTAAAGGTTTAAATAGTTAGAAAAGGGCCAGCAGCAGAGCAATCGAAAACTCACAATGTCAATAAAAATGGTTTGTTTACATTTGGGCGAAATCGGGTTTCATAGTGGTTTTATAACATTTTTCGACTAACTCGAGTTCTAATTCCCAAAATCTTTATTTTTTAACGAGTTAGGTAAACCGAACGAACCATAGGCTTTCTCGGGTGGTCTTCGTAATGACGTCGGCGTCTGTAATGCACGATTTGCAGCCATCGGCTTTACGTTACCGTACAAACAACCGATCGCACGCCCACAGAAATTGCCACAGCACACAATCATGCTATCTATTAGAAACCAATTACTTTTCCATGGACGAAAAAATAAATATATCAACTTGCCTCACAACATCTATGATGAATTTCTAACTACTAACTTATGGCCAAGAGGAAAACTTTATCGAAAAGGTTATCAATTGGAGGAACTTTTGAGCCTTATTTAATGGAACAAAATGTTACCCGAGGGACTATCCGGAAAGGAGTGAATGGTCGCAAAATAAATTTGATTAGTTTCAAAAGTACCACGCATCAACTTGTAATGTACTTAATTAAAGCAATATACTATTATAATTTTAAACTGAACATTGGCGTGTACTTACTTGTATCATATCAGCTGGCGCTGGCCAGAAACTATGCGTTATTAATATTTTCAATACCTAAAGCATTAAATTTATGGTCAGGCATTTTAACAAAATGTCAGTATAACTACTACACTAGCAAGTAAATGTGAAATGGTATTTACATGCTATATTGTAGCGAAAAGACGGGTACATCTTGAAACCAGCAGGCTAAAAATCTTTGTATGTGGTCATATACGCATAACAAATTGTTAGAAACTATGTGCATCAACAACCGTCGAGCTTGCGTGCGAAGACGTATGAATGTGGATGAGGAGAGAGTTGTATGTCAGGACAGAAGAGTATGGCGCTCTATCCTCTCTGCCTATCCCCACGGGGAAACGGCTTGATGTTAAATTAGTAAGTAAGTAATAAACTCTTCATCATTATTATTTTAATAACCTGCTCCAACTCCGCATAGCTATCTTAACAGCTCGACTATTTATGTTAAGTTGCTCTTTATAATTTTTTAATTTAATGTAGTCTGATATTTACGTAAATTAATTGGGAATGATTATAGAAGTCTCACAGAGACGAGGCTATTTATATATGAGAAATGTATTTTATACGATGGCCCAGATCTTACAACATGTATGAGCTGGCTTGAGTAATCACTCTATACAACGTAACGTTCACCAATTCCATCGTAATAATATCCACACATTATGAACATTTTTGAATGTTCGAAATCAAGGAATCTTTCGTAAATTGATGTCTATGCGTCTACGCGTCTATGCTTGACACATCTGTGCCTCTATATGCTTAACAATTTTATGTATGTTCTAAGGACATAGTTTCTAAGAACATGGGAAAATTGGATTTTTCCAATTAATTCATCATCCCCCTGGGAACAAAATCCAGTAACTGTGTTCTTAGAACATACTTTTATATAAAATATTGATATTTAAGTGTTTAAAGGGCTATGGTAATATTTAGTGTTGACCAGTGTAATCTGTTAAAAAAACATATTTTGTGATATACTTATTTATAATTTCCTCGTAAAGAAAAGATATTGCTTTGTTTTCGGTCCAGCAATCTCGAGCTCGGAAAAGGAGGATCGTCGTAGGTTAAATAAATAGGAAGAAATTGCTAATCAATATATATATATATAAAAAGAAACCCGTGTTTCCCTATCCGCCAAGTTTTCTCCATAACCAGCCACAACCACTCTCCGGTGGTTATGGTGGTGGATAGCCCTTGGTGTCACATCGAAAATATGCGAGTTTGGTGGGAGTGGATGCCGAAAATATGCTTTCTAGCATATTGTTTTTTTATGGGAAGGCCGCAAATGCTTCAGATTGTTTCAAAATAGGCGCCCCGACTGTGTCGGTGAGTTTAGAAGGTTCCGGAAAAACCTGCTCTAGAAAGTTCTGGAAGGAGAAGGTTCTAGAAAATTTCCGAAAGTTCTATAAGGTTCTAAACTGAGTGGCGGAATGTGTCGGTGTCTAGAAGGTTCCTGTACATTCGATAAATTTCTTGAAAGTTCTGGAAGGAAAATGTTCTAAAAGGTTCGCGAAAGTTCTATGACGATCCAATCAGTGTACCTACTAAAAATATACGCGTGCGAAGCCGCGCGGGCACAGCTAGTTTATTATAAATACACGGTAATAAAACGTACAAAAAAGTCATACAAAAGAACTCAACGAATAAATAACAATTACTATTTACAAAATCTCAATTATACATAGAATTCTTCACAGTTAAAAGTTTGATCAACTTAACCGGTAGACGCAAAATTTTAATGCGTGCGTTAATTATTATTTTTCTAAAGAACTGAAGAAAATCCTTTTATTTAATTGATTAATATAATATTTGCGAACCAATTGCTACCACGAAAGTTATTTAACATTTTTACAGACATTTAATTGTATGTGTGTAGGAGGGGGGGGGGCACAGCTGTAAATTTCCGGGCAAGAGTAAACAGATTCTAGCGGGAAAGGTTTGGGCGCCTTTCATATTTTGCAAGAAAAAATAAAGTTGTGACGTATCCTGTCAACGCAAGTAATACCGTTGGGGTTGGTGTTTCTGCTCGAGAGAAAAGTGTCTTCCGCAGGTGAATAAATGTACTTTTTACGGCCGTAGTTTGTCAGTTGAGATTTACGTCACTGGAGGTACCTACCTTCTCGGCCAAATTAGGTTTTACATCATTAAAAGTTAGACGCAAAATAATTGTCAGTTCCACATCTTTTCATCATGTATTGTGTTCTCATATTTATATAGTCAAGTACTAGAATTAGTTTTTTAAATTTGAAGTTTATTAATAAAAGATGTATAATTTTATGTTTAGGATTTTTATTTATTACAATGATATTTATTTTTATTTAATTCAAAGACACATAAAGAGACATTGATAGAACACACATTAAATTTTATGTATAAATAATAATAAATATTTGTTGTAAAGTGAATGGTTATGTAGAGTCTCCAAATAATTTCAAATAACAAAAAAACAAAATAACCAAATAAATAAAATAAAAACTCCAAATAACAAATAACTGCAGCAGCCACTTTAATAAAAAGAAGCAGTTATAAATAAAGATGTATAACAAATCCACTTATAATTAAATCGCACTATGTATGTTAAGGAAATATTTGTATCCGGAACCGGTTTTTTAAGTAACACCATAGTTCCTTATAAATTATATTAGATTAAAATTTATATCTACTGCACAGTAAATACATTTTAATTTTAATGTAGGTATTAATATACGTATTATTAATTAACGTTTACAAACCAAGTGCTTTTACAATAAAACGTGTAAACCAAAAAGTTAGTTTATTTTTTTTTACCGAGATGTTCAGAATCCTTAAGTTTCGCCTTTTAATACCATTAGCGATTTAAATTGCCAAACTGTATATATTGCGCTAAGCCGTGAGAGAAATAATTCATAATATTATTTTTCGATCTTGCACATACGTGATAAAAACAAATGGCCTACTTCAGATTTCCCCCATGTTAAATATTACTGACGGTTATAATAACGTTAAGATGAATATATCTGGAAATAATACGAAATTCCTCCCCAAGAATCACGACCAATATGAATAATATATATGTGTGTCATACATAATAATTTTCCGCGTTACGCATAATAATAAAAATACCGTCGTAAATATTTTACCTTGGCAAAGGCACGATTTTTACAGTGTCATTATTTTCTTACGCCGCATATCTTCCAAAGCATACAAAAATTTGGTTATTAAGACTGAAAATATTATTTTCAGAAATATAATACATAAAAAATAGTGCTATCTAAAAATATCTACTTATAATAGAAACGTATGTAGCATATAATTAAATATGTAATAAGAAAAAGAAATGTAGGGGAGAAAACGGTCTTAATCAATTACAATGATTAATATAAATTAGAATTTTCTCTTCTGAATAATATCATTTAATGATTTGGCAGTTATTTCGTGGTGCAAGAATAATAACATGTAAACGTAATAATGATATAAAGTGAAAAGAAAATATTTAAAATACTGACAAAAATATATAAAGATAAATGTAATATAAACTAAAAAGCAAGTATATAAAAAGCAGAAGCGTAAGAAAAACATAATATAGAAAAAAAAAATTAAATATAGTCGAAGATTTCCCAACACTGAATGTTTGGAATGAATTGAAAAGGACTGTATCTGGTATAGTATCGAGCCATCGCTGCGCAGTTTAGTTTGTTATGACAGCCAGCGAGCGCCACATTTAAAGTGAAACAACGAACAGGCGACCAGAACTGATAAAGTACTTGAATATATACATAGATTATTAAAATATTAAATTATATTTATTATGTTTTCTCTACTTGAGTTTTTAAAAATTATTTTATTTTTTCCCTACTACTTTCAAGAAAATCAAAATTTCTCATCGATACTTTACCCGTCATACAACATAGTAAATATAATTAAATATTTTTAATAATCTATCATTATGATTATTTACAATGTAAACGCAGAATCCATCAATAATACATATTTGCGTGCGGAATATTCTCGATAGTGATCAATGCAATAGAAACGGGGTGAAAACAAGTGTTTCACGATTAGTGACAATTACATAATGATATTATTAACCACGATTTAGACTTCCATATATGTTTGTCATATAAATAGCTTCGTCTTTGTGAGACTTCAATAACTTATCTTAATTAATAATTATCCCCATGTGGACAAAATCCTAATCAATTAGTAATGTGATTGTAAAGTACTTGTATTAACACACATATAAAAATATTTTTAATAGTAGTATAGTTAAGTTTGTGTTCAGTGACTTTTCAATTAATAAAACTTTAACTATTTTATTTTTTTTGATTAATTTTTTCTTGTATAAATTACGGTGTAACTTCGTTTCCGGTTTCGATACCACTGTATCTTCGTCGGGACGGACGCAGACTAATTATCCTTTATTTTGGTAAACTGGTTAATTTTTTAATGAAGGCGTGGAAGATACAGTGGTATCGAAACAGGTAGACATAAAGTTAATACAAAGTTTAAGTTTAATTAAATAATACGAACCTAGAAAAAATAACAGAAATCCGTGATCTTGGTGTCATTTTTGATCATAAACTAGAATTCAAAAGTCACATCAACATTATTACGAATAAAAGTATGAAAACCTTAGGTTTCATACTTAGATCAATACAGGACTTTGAATCAATTAATGTAATAAATCTCTTATATGTATCCTTGGTCCGTAGTCAGTTGGAATACAATTCCATCATTTGGTCTCCTTTTTACAGGGTTCATATAAAAAATATAGAAAGGGTACAACCCGCCAAAACATGCTGTTTTATTGTGACAATTCGGACACAAACTATCGTTCAAATTCTAGCATACCTCGGATGCACAAACTGGGCAATGAACAACCTACGTATATCGACATTTTAAATCTGTCTCTCTCAAAATTTAAAAAATCATTATATGATCATTTCTTTTCAAAATATTAAATTTTTATATAATGTCTTAAATTTTTTATATATACCTGGCTATTCAAATTTAATATTGCTATATTATCGGTGAGTAAAAATTTCTGAGATCACTACTTTACACTTTTTTGCATATATACTTTTTTTACATATATGTCTAACCTCATTATGTTTAAACTATGTATATATACTCTTTTACATTTATACCCTTTATTTTTATTTTACATTTAATCGTTTGTTGTATTTTAATTATGTATAAACCTGTTGTAAAAGGCTATTAAGCCGTGTAATTAATAAAATAAAAAAATAAAATAAATAAAATAAAATTAATAATTATGTAAAACTTGAACTGTGTTTCAATTTATCTGCGACAATATTGAAAATAGCTTACTTCACTCACTTACTGAACTTGCCACGACACACAGTAGAGGGATATTAGCAGGCTCAATCAAGCCGGAGAATTCCGTTGCCAGTAGTGATGGGTCCGCTCTGTACTCACTACTACAATGTAGTACTACACTACATTGAAGTGCACACTTCGCACATTTTGATGTGTAGTGCACACTACAAACTACAAACACCAAAGTTATTGAAAGTATAAACTTCAAATAGTACACTTCATTTCAAAGCGAACACTACAAAGTACATATACTTCAAAGTTATCGAAAGTATGAGAAACACATTTTAAATAGTGTATTTTTTACGTGAAATTTTTGGAAAGTTGATGTAGATATATGAAGAATTTTCTGGAATCTGTAACAACCCCTCCCCCCATGGTTTGAAAAATTTTGGGAGCTATGAAGAAATTTTTGGGAAGTTGATGTAGCTAAACGGAGAAATCTCTGGAAACTGTAACAACCCCCCCCCCCCATGGTTTGAAAATTTTTTGGAATCGAACGAAGAAATCTGTCTGGCGACCTTTTTTTTTTTTTTTTTAGG
The DNA here is from genome assembly GCA_016648135.1 of Agrypnia vestita. Classification (NCBI taxonomy): domain Eukaryota; kingdom Metazoa; phylum Arthropoda; class Insecta; order Trichoptera; family Phryganeidae; genus Agrypnia; species Agrypnia vestita. The sequence goes on along the minus strand of JADDOH010010835.1, from coordinate 105,866 downwards.
TCGCCAAATGTTACTTTGGAGAAAATATCGTCATTTATTTAAATATTTTTGTCGTTGACCTTTTTTTTTTTTTTTTTAGCTCGCTAAATTTTTATTTGGGAAAAAAATACTTCATTTCATTTAAAAATTAATTTACTTCATTTCATTACTTCACTTCATTATTATTACAATTACTTCATTTCATTACTTCACTTCATTAATACTACAATTACTTCATTACTTCACTTCATTTACTTCACTTCATTTCGTAGTACTACAATTGTAGTGTACACTTTGTAGTCTTCAAACTGGTGAACGTGTGTGTGTTGTAGTCTTCATTTTGAAATGAAGTTTTTCCCTTCGCTAGTTGCCAGGGTTGACTGAGGCCGCGCGATCAAATATCGCGGGTCATGTTTCGTCGCGATTTGACATTCACCGCTTGGTATTCCGAATAAGGCAGACCATTATTTGATCACGCCCTCCTCATCAAATAACGACTTGGGCGCCAGCGCTGCGTTCACACGCCATGTTCAATTTCACAGATTCAATAGCGAGTGAATTTTGTTGAAGTTGACCAGGGCGAACACTGACCGTCACATCGTCATGATCGTAGAACAATGACGGATGTGCTAAAAATTCCATATTGACTTTTCTGGATCGTTAAAATGTGAAAAAAAGAAGCCGGTAAAAGGACGGTTCTGATTTGCGATCGTAAAACAATGCAGCATGTGTAAAAACGTCGTTGTACTGAGCTGACTATATTTGAGGTTTGAAAGGTATCAACTTTAAATAACTAAGCCATGTCTCAAAGGAAAATCTTTTATAGATATCGAGCTATGACATATTTATGTAAATAAAACTTCAAACCGCTCTCCTGCAAACTTGAGAAAAATCACATGCGTCGTTATTCTACGATTACGACGACATTTCTACAAGACGTAGGTATTATTCATTTATGGCCGATTTATAAACAAATATCCGCTAGTATAACGACAATCAACTATGACCAGCAGTTAAACAATGGATTGCTTAACTGCTGCTAGTCATGGTTAATAAAAAATTATTAAGAGCTTGTTAATTTTGAAACAATTGTGAAAATGCCAAACTAAATCTTAGTAAATAAGTCGCGCTTTATTACAAAAATGCTTTTTAATAGAACAAGATAAAAAAAATCGTCTATTGTAAAAATTGCGTTTTATTTACTAGGGCATTTAATTATGCGAGAATAGATACTTTAATTATACGTTAAGGGGGGACATACTTCCACTGTTACCCGATCCCCTGGCCTAAAGAATGGGTTTTGTTCATCTCTGTGCAATTTTATACACTGTGACGTATAACGAATTCATACTTTGCATCGTGTGACATATTCCATATTTCCATTCAGATAAAACATAATTTGATTTTCCGTTCATTTCCATGATCCATCAGGATGAATTTGAAAGGTGTGAACAGGCGATCATCCATTGCGTTGATCGCGGTAGCAGTGTGACGGTTTTTGCATACACAGACAGCCTTAAAAATTTAATTCTAAGGAACCCTGCATACTATCAACATTATTAATCATAAATATTGAAGGAATTTTATAGGATTCTGTAACGAGATCACAATGTTGGTTTACATCAATACGACGTGCGCATGAAAACTTTCTTGGAAAAAAAAATCTCGCCACCCTACTTAGATTAATGATAAATATTACACTGCTGTATCCAGCGTGACACACGCTGGCTTGTGCCAGCAGATCTCAAAGGTCGTTAAATAACCATTAACTTATTATAAAATTTATTTGTAAAATAGTTAGTTTCAAGATCGTTAAGCCAATTTGGTCATTTTCACGAAGCTGGCTTTGTTTTAGTGGGAAAACGTTTAATATTATATTTTTTATTTTTTATATAAATTTTCAACATGTCGTTAATGATCAAGATAGATAGATAGATAATAGTGTGACATTAAAGTACAATGTAAAATCATTTTGTGACAATTAGACGAATAACATGGTAGAGAATACACATTTTATGGTTGTTACAAAGGCAATTCTAAAAAAAAAAAATGAGCGTTATTTTATAAATTAACATGTTATACGACGTATAAAATCACCGCACATGTGCGAAAGGCGTATGTTCTAAGGTCAATGAAAGTGAGTGGCATTATTATTTGATTTGGCATTACTTTTTGGTTGGTTACTTTGTGGTGCAACATATTAATTTAAAATAAATATTTTACTTAACTTAAATCAGATATATACCTACATATTTAATCAGATATACTGATGATGTGAGGGACTGCTGCTCTCGAAACTATAGTAGTAATAAATAACTAATATTGTGTGTACTATAAAATTAATTAAAAAAAAAATTAATTGCTAGTTCGATTTATGACAAGCACGTATTACACGTTCAAACTGTTAAAACTATTTAAAGTGTAAAAACTTTCGCATTTAAACTGAGTCTGAGTCACATAAGTGCGATAAACTTAAAACTCTACACATTTACATTAAATTTCTGCACTTTATTTAGAACGATACTCTATTTTTTTGCTAACGACAATCAGAATACACGAACGGCTTATAATTATATTAATAAAATATTTCACTTCACCAGGAAACTCGCTTTATTCAAATTTGAAAGGCATCATTATACGGCTTGAAACGGTCTCGTGAAAACTTAGTACCTATAGTTTGAATAAAAGATGGCTTTCAAGATTGTGTTTTGTTTGCACTGTAAAATGTGATGTCGGTACTTCAGACCGCAACTTAACTGGGAAACAAAACAACAATACTTTGTTGGGTCATTTAAAGGGATGTAAATCAACGTCTTTAGTCGTTAGCTAATCTAATGGCTCCTATTTAAAACGCGTTAGTTAATGACTTATTCCAAACTACCGTGCACCATCACACCATGTCGTCACTGAGATGCAGTGAATTAGATTAGTGTATACTCTCCCTTCCTGAAAACCAACAAATCACATCGAATCATACACAGGAGCAAACTTTAATGTTGAAGTGGTTTTTTTAAAGACCATCGTCCAATAAAATTTCCCGAACTCATTACTGGTTCCATCGTTACTCGCGGTAAATACTGTTTACCTATACGTTACGAAGTACCCTTAATCACAAAAAAAAAAATATAGATTTCTGACAAGGAGGGAATAGAATATGTAACCTACTTAGTAGGTACACATCTAAAAGGAAATTTTCTAAATAATTTATTTGTCCAGCCCGTAACGTCCGTAACTTGCTGGAATGAAGCTAGAATTACAATTTTAGATAATTATAATTAGAGTGTGATACGCAATGGCTCATGCAACATGCACCATATTATAGTGATTGTCGCCCACCATATTATCGTCATTTTCCATGGGCGTGCGGATAGTATAAATAATAAATAAATAACACAGTACGAAGTAATTACAACATAAATTATATGATTTATGCAAAACTACCAACATCAAAATATTCTTTTACACGAAATCAAACCTTCACAATGTACATATTGTCTTCAGATTCACAGCACTTATTGCCATGTCTGCGTAGAGATTCTTTAATTTTTGTAATAGATTTTTTCTTTTTTCTTCTTTCTTCCCTTTTCTTACGTGAATTTGCACGTCATAACCTTCTGTCAGGCATTTCTTGATTCTGATACAAATAGCTTTACATTCAAAGAACAAAGGTTTCCCCAATTCATTTCTACCCCATACAGTAATTCACCGTTATTTAGCCTATCTATTGGTATTAAAATTCTATTGCATATAATTTATATACAAAATAAATGCGCTTAAAGTACCGTGTTTGGTTCTGGCCTGTCACAGTATAGGGGCGCGATACTGAGAGCGCTTCATTCCGCCATAATGTAAATTATATACACTTTCTTTTTTTTGTTTTTCTCTCTGTTTATATTATTTTTGCAAATAACTGTTATATACCTACATATGTAAAAGCCTATTTAGGCGTAAATGAATGAATAAATAAATAAGTAATAATTAGAAAGTAATAAAAGAAACAAAATACGTCACTTAATCAAATTAAAATATTGGTTCAAGCAAGAGCTTACAACTTTTATGACAGCAATGGAATCGTGGGATTCAACACCTGATGCCCAAGATTATGTTAAGTAAACCGGATACATTTTATAAAGAAGAATAATTTGTCAAAGAATAACTTGTGATAAACCCAAAAATTTTGCAAACATTAAATTGATTATGATTTTTTTATGATGACTTATCACTCATACGTGCTCCATTTGCTGAAATCGAAAACGCTAAAAAACAATGACAATAATATATTATCTGCTAAATTAGAAAACATCAAAATACGTTCAGAAAATTGGAGACATTGAAAAAATATATTTGTAAAAAAATATACTTCTAAATTTGTATGAAATAGCTTGTTTTCTTTAATGTAATGTGAAGAACTCCTTCGATAGATAAACTTTTGTATTTGTCAAGTAATTTTTGACTGGAATTACAGATACTGAGGCCTGCGGGCCTACCCTAAGAGCAGAGATTAAATTAACTATTATAGAATAGATTTCGAGAACTAATAAAGTATGTACTAACACTTATCGACCTTAATAATTTTCTTCGAGATTTAACTGTCTTCATAGAAATGCTTTCCAAGAACATATATATATAATGAATCTCCAACTCACCTGGTAGGTCTCAAATATTTTATAATTTGTATATTCCCGTATATCTACTTTTCTAGAAAGTGCTACAATTCATAGACTGGTAATATTGTAAGGATTATTTAAATGCAGTTATAAATAAAAATCTGAAGTGAGATAAAAATATAACAATCATTTATGAAAAAATATTTAAAAAAAAAAATAATAATAATTACATGACTCGATAAAAAAAATATACAAGGAAAAATTACTGGATTACCACCGGGAAACGAACCTGGATTTCTTACAATTCTGGGAAGTATAATGTATAATAACCGATTTCGCTATTTTAACCATTTGTTACTTATACATACATGTAGACTTGTTTTTGGTACAACTAAGAACGCATTTGATAATAATAATAGCTTTTAACCCTCATTGTTTAATGAGTCCCATAAACCTTTGAGATAATTATTAAAGTCTCAAATATTTTTAAGTAAAGCGAAATTGCAATTTGGAACAAAGTTTATTGACATTTAAAAAAAAAAGTAACCCATAAAAACCAAGTTTTTACAATACTCCCTTTCTCATTTACGGGTTTTGTGTCTACCATACTGCGTCGGAATCTCCACACAACATACTGAGTTGAATGAAAAAACATTAAAAATTTGAAAAATCCAAAATTATGCTATGATTATTATTTTTGTCTACGTCTCGCCACGAGTCTACTTGCAAAGTTTCAGCTCGATTGGATCACGGGAAAAGGATTAAAAATCGATCCAAAGTTTTTTCGTCAGACAAGAAGACGCCACGAGTTAAAAGAAAGATAGTAAAAATTAGATGACTTAATAAGAAAGATGTCCAGAAAAAAATAAATGTGTCAAAAAAATATTTGGTTGTCACGGGTATAATAAAATGACAGTTTTATTGTAGAACGTGTATTAAAAAAAATTCATGCATTTATATATGTATAACCAATATACTCCATGTCGATTAAGCTTTCCGCGACATCAATTTAAAATTGTTTTTTTTTAATAGGAAGGAATTTCATAAATATCAACACGAATGAGGGGAGAGAAAAAAGACCGGTAAAATTATAAGAATTTTTCCCTAATTTATGTAAATGGCATTTTAATTCCAAACAGAAATCAAATAACTAATTACCACACGTTTTCGATCAGCCGGGCGGGTCGTGATTAAGGGAGCACGAAAGCGTTGCCCTCTTTAATATTTTTAGGGACGCGCCGGGAGTTATTGTAAGGGAGCGGGCTCAAAAGTTTGGAGGGACGCAGGTGTATCGCGGGGTGGGACGCCGAATGATAAATTAGCCCATGTGGGAAGGGGATGGATTTACACCCCTCTCCCGCTCTCCCGCTCGCCCGCCCCTAAAGGCGAGAACTGACACTAGCACCATTAAATCTGTTTTTTTCTTTACAAATGACAATGGAGCGCGGAAAGTTTACGGGGCCTTTTGTTGTGTTCTATTCATTTCGAAAATGAAAGGAGAGTAAATAAAACTGCGTGATTTGGACAAGATAAGAGATTAAAATGTTAGCGTGACTTGGAAATAAATGTACCAATTTTAATAATGTAGCTTTTAAGGAAGTACACACCTAATTAAAATTTGATTTCAAAAACTTCTACAATTATTTGAATATAGTAATTTGATACCCTCTCACTGTATAACCAAAGTATACAACATCTCATTTATTTAAAATTGTTTTCGAATGTGTAAGTACATATATCTCTGAACTGCGAATTTCTTTTTTTTGCTTCAATTAAAGAAGCGAAATACATCACAAAACACCCAGGCTTGAGTATATCACATAGAATAAAATTGTGACCTCACCGGGAATCGAATCCGGAACCCTCGGTGTGGGAAGCCAGTGTCATACCCACTGCGCTACGAGGGCCGCCATTTTATTTATCTATTATATTACGGTAAAGATATTTATTACTTTATATTATGTCCTGATTGCTATCCTAGTTCAAGGTCTGCGCAAGAGTAATAATATTTTTGTGTTGTATTGTTTATGATAAAAATAATAAAAATAACATAACAATGATAATGGATAAAATTTATAAAGAAAAGTGCAAAAGAAATGGAGTGAATAAAACTTGATTGTCATGTATAAAAAAATAAATCAATAATATATATTGTGTAAAGTAAAAACAGGTATTTTACATGGTAATTATATAATATATATATATATATATATATATATATATATATTATATATATATATATATATATAATATATAGTATATATATATATTAGGTCCTTACATATGAAATTCCGCGTTTAGTATGGGAGGAACATAAAGCCGATTTTTTTTTTATTATAATATATTTATTTAATCAAAGTATGTACCATTGCTATCTATGCACTTTTGCCATCTCATAGGTAGTTCATCGATCCCTTTACTAAAAAAACCATTCGGACGGGAATCAATAAAATCTTTGAAGGCGGTTTGGACTGCCCCATCGGAGTTGAATTTTTTCCTTTGCAAGAAGTTATCCAAATTTCGAAAAAAATGGTAATCTGTTGGGGCAAGGTCCGGAGAGTACGGTGGATGTCTTAGACATTCCAATTGAAGCTCCTCTAATTTGGTAGCCGTCTGTTGTGCAGTGTGTGGTCTAGCGTTATCATGAAGCAGCAGTGGCCTAGAGCGATTAACCAGCCTCGGTTGTTTAGCAGCTAGCTTTTCCATCATGGTTTGCAGTTGCTGACAATAGACATCTGCCGTAATCGTCTGGCCAGATTTAAGAAAGCTGTAGTGAACGACACCAGCACTAGTCCACCAAACGCTCACAAGTAACTTTTTTGGAGTCAATTTTCACTTGGGGCATGGTTTGGCTGGTTCGGCAGGGTTCAGCCATTGCGATGAGCGCTTCCGATTATCGTACAGGATCCACTTTTCATCACAGGTAATGATTCGATTTAAAATCCCTTCATTATTGTGCCGGTTGAGTAATGCAACGCAGCAGTCAACGCGCGTTTGTTGATTTGCTTCACTCAATTCGTGAGGTACCCACCTTTCAAGCTTTTTCACCTTACCAATTTGCTTCAAGTGGATTAAAACAGTTTTATCACTAACACCGCAGCCTGCAGCTAACTCGGATGTGGTTTGCGATGGATCCGCTTCCACAATAGCCTTCAATTCTTCATTATCAACTTTGGTCTCCGGCCGTCCACGGGGCTTGTTCTGCAGGTCGAAATTTCCAGAACGAAAACGTTGGAACCAAAAACGCACTGTGTTTTCTTTTGCGGCACCGTCGCCATACACATCATTAATCCTTCGAGCCGTTTCTGCAGCACTGGTGCCACGGTGGAACTCGTACTCGTAAATAACGCGATATTTCAAGTTTTTAATTTTGTAAACTGAGTGACGCAAAGAATAAAACAATTGAGGAAAAAACAAATGAATTATAATTTTCAAAACACAAATACATGAGTAAATAACTGTATAAATTTGGATTTGGAATTCCTAACCAAAGAGAAGATATTTGAAATCAAATTTGCCAGTACGGCAAAACGCCAATTTCATATGTAAGGACCTAATATTATGAATGGTCAAGGTTTTATTTCTATATTATTCACGAAATTTAAATATTTAAATTGAAGAAAATACGACTCATAAAAAATGCACATAAAACAAAGTATGTCTGCAATTAATTATATGTATAATCAAAGAACCAAAAATTTAATAATTTTTAGAAGAATTTGGTTTAAAGTTCCAAAAATGTATGTAAAATCTGATAATCTTTTGTGCGTGTTTTTAATAGCTCGCTAGATGGCCACTCTGTATACGACTTTTTGATATAATGGCCTTTTTAAATTATGGCTCAGTTTCGATTTACAGTTTAAATCTCGGCCAAAAATCAGAAGACATATTTTTGTGTCCATTCTCTTACATACCAGAAACAATTTTTAAACAAGATGTCATATGGACCATAGATATTCGTATTTTTCAATATGATAGTTCTTTAATTTCCGATTTACGTCTTATTAATATGTAAAAATGAGAATAATGTTAAAAAACGCATTTTCAAAAAAAAATGTTTCATTAATAATGTTTTTATGAAATTGGAACGGGTCCTGTAGGATTTGCATGGTTTGGTATCAAAATTAATTTTTCGTTTGCTACATTCCACTCTATGCCTACATTCTGGAAACGTAACTCGGCCGTAAAGCGAGGTATATTTAATTATATTCTGTATTATTATTTTTTACTTATATATTTTACTTATATACTTATACCTTTTAACTATTATTATTTGTACCTTTAACTGTATTATTATTTTCTCTGTCTTATGTTTTTCTGTATTATTATTTTATCTGTCTTTTGTTATTTTCTTAAATTTATATTCTGTATAAGGGCGTTAAATTAATAAATATTGACTGTTTACACATATCGAAAAAACCATATAAAATATTCTAGCGTCATGTATTCATATTTCTGAAACACCCGGTACTTGCGGCAAGAAGACGCTAATGTGAGCAGTTTGTGCCTTCCTAATGGAATCCTGTTCTTGAATTCTTGCCGAAACTCTCATTAGTCAGACCGGGAATAACATAACCGCTAAATCCTAGAGGTTTTGTCGTTTGTAAAGCTGTTACCCGGCAGCTAGGTTGCACTTCATATCACTAATTTACCAACAAATTTATCACTAATTTACCAAAAAAGTAAAAACAACCAATATGCCAAATTTATGCATGTCACATTTTAGGCATGTGAACATTTTATGAATAAGAATTTGGTTATAGTTAATCTTTTTGGTACTTTAGGTAACTAACCTCGTACCAAGTAAGGTAAAGTGCGTATGTTACATTTTTTAAGATATTACAGGATAATCAGATATTATATCAGATAGTTGAGTATAAAAGAAAAGGCGGCAATATACAAAAAATATATAAAAATATTTTGAATGCAGACACCGAGGATCACTAATTTAAATTGTGAGTGTGTGAGTGTGTTAGATTTTATGTATCCATCCCTTCCAAAATCGTGTTTTTTATAAATGTATAGGCTATGTATGTTTCCTATAAAATCTCGAATTCAGTGCATTATAAAGAAAATAATCATCGATGACTGCATTAAATTTTTATTTCGATATTACTTTTTGACCCCTTACACATTTTTTGTAATATTGTATATGCATGCACACATATAAAAAAAATTATATATGTATAAATATTTAAAATATGTATAAATTTCACATACACATCCGACACAATTTTTTCGTAAAGGTATATGTATTCTTATTGTAAATATTTAATTTCCTTCTAGTTTCATTAATTCATCACATTCATTAAATTAAGTCCTTTGGCGATCAAGTGCGTGTATATATAATATTTTTTTTGAATAAACATATTTTTCAATTTTTAAGGAAACGAGTCCCGTAATATTTGATACCAAATAAATAAATGAAATGCAGAGACGCACACAAATATCAAATAATAAAACTGAAAAATTAATTACTGGAACCTGGATACGAACCACGGACGTCTGTCTTACGCGAACAGCGTGTTACCGATTTCACTATCCCAGCTACTTAATAAGTCGTCAATATTTGATAGTTATATGTTTCTCTATGAATTCACTTATTTTTATTCCATTTTTCATTCGGGGAATAATTTTTTTATTTCGTATCAAATATATAAACATATGGTTTGTGAATAGGTTTTGTGTGTGATTTCATGTGTATGTCATTTTCATCCAAAAAGATGACCGTCCTGATGTAAGCACAGTTATATCAAAACCGGTCGACGTCAGAATAATTAAATTAAAATAAAACACAAATTACTTTGTTTTCACCACTATATTAGATTAAAAAATCTACATGTTTCGAGAACAATGTTCTCTTCATCAGGGTTATTGTGTACTAATCTTAAAAGTTGAAACAAGCAAATATGTTACGGTGGAGGGGCGGTTGAGGGGGTTGGTGAGGGGAGGGGGGGGTTCGAGGTGTTGATTATTATGGGTCATTTGGAATGTTAAGTGGAAAAATATTCAAAATAGGATTATGAAAAAATTTCGTCTGTGTATTTATTATATAACTCCAGGAGTTTATAGACTTAATTGTAACGATTGCGATAATTTTTATATTGGCAAAACAAAAAGAAATTTTGAAACTAGGGTTAAACAACATATCAAAGCATTAACTAGCAATATTGATTCTGATTTCGCAAAACATTTAATAGAATTTGACCATACATTTGATATTAACACAGGCTTAAAATTTTTACATTTCAACTATAAGATACCTCAAATAAATAATTTAGAAATACTCGAAATTAGGAAAAATGTTAATATTAAGTCTAATATAATAAATACACAGACGAAATTTTTGCATAATCCTATTTTGAATATTTTTCCACTTAACTTTCCAAATGACCCATAATAATCAACACCTCGAACCCCCCCCCTCCCCTCACCAACCCCCTCAACCGCCCCTCCACCGTAACATATTTGCTTGTTTCAACTTTTAAGATTAGTACACAATAATCCTGATGAAGAGAACATTGTTCTCGAAACATGTAGATTTTTTAATCTAATATAGTGGTGAAAACAAAGTAATTTGTGTTTTATTTTAATAATAATGTCACCACAAAGTTCAAGCCTTCATACAGAAGAAGAAAAAATATTCTTCGAACAGTTAATTAAATTAATTTGTCCAAAGTTTGTTATTTTAATTAAATTAAAAATTACGTCTATCCACAAAGTGATAGCAACGAAAATCAAACAAATTTAGTAATTACTGATATAATTAATAACTAAACATTCATAATTCTCAAAAGTATGCTTTTATTACTTATGTAACACTTGTCTCAGTGCCTCATTACTCTATTCATCAATAAATTAAATAAAATGGCTTATTAGAATTCGCTACACGTGCAAGAGATTTGTCTAGGAAAATATTTTAATTATTATTAATTAAGTATTATTATTTAAGTATTATAAAAAATTCATGAATCACGTAAATTTTGTAATACTTTCCTTTTTTTGATTTTATTTTTAATGTACTCTGTCATTAACGCACCGCTATTTCATACATATAACGTTGTGAAGGCTGCATTTAATCCACCGTGGGGTCTTTGTATAATGTCACATCCCCACAACCAACCCCTAGCGACCACAATGACGCGGCGCGACAGCGTGACGGGTGGCATTTATCTGAAGACACCCACCCATGCATTATATCATTGTATGCACCTGAAATTAACCGATTTTTACAAATGTTTATTGAGAAGAAAATAAAAAAACTGGAAGTCTACGACTATACCGCTAGTTCGCATTTTAAAAGTTTTAAAAAAAGTAACCCATAAAAACCAAGTTTTTATTATACTCCGTTTCTTTGTAAAATATAACAACAATTAAAGACGAATTAAAACATATAACATAACACTAAACTTACAGTAATTTAATATATTTCTAAAATGTCAGATGTTTTGAAATTTGATAAGACACTTCATGCTTTGAAGATTCAATTCTAAAAACATTTGTCAGTCAATTTAGATTTTCGACATTCGTAGTGAAGTACCTATTATGCATACCGACGGAGTAATTCAAATTTAGAAAATATTCCGCGACGTTATCGGGCCGCCGTAATCAAACTTTTCTAATGGTTCCAATTTGAAAAAACCAATTAAAATTTCTAAAAATCCGAAATTATACTATAATTATTAATTTTTTTAACGAAAATTTGATAGATCTTCTTGATCGTCGCCACGAGTCTACTTGCCAAGTTTCAACTCGACTGGATCACGGGAAAAGAGTTAAAAATTGATCCAAAGTTTTTGTTGACGGCAAGCAAGCAGACGCCACGAGTTAATATAAAGGGAGTAAAAACGTCACGGTTATTGGTAAGGATTACATTGCAATACTGTGATTACTACACTGCTATATACTCACTACATGAGTGTACATTACTTTTTCTGAGCATATAGGTATTTTGAATAAAAATCAGATTCTAATACTTCATAATATTCTGCCAAATAAATACTTAATTTCCATTAATATTAATCCCCAGCTATACGCTTAAATAAAAGTAATGCTTCTTGTTCTTACTGCGCGCCCCTTCATGAGTCTGTTGGTACCAGTGAGCATTTTTATTGGATGGTCACTCGGATGAGCGTTGACATATTAGTAGCCGATGTGCAATGCGGCTAAACAGTCGTTTGTTTGCTATGCTAAAACGATATCCACAAAGTCCACACGGTGTTCACAATTTTGGGTTTCTTTTATATTGTTATTTTCTGTACTTGGTTAGTTTTTTTTAGTTGCGATTTTTATTTGTATATTGTATTTCTATATTTCATTTTCATTTTCTTTTGGTTCCTATCGCACCCCTGGGACAGTGACGCGGTTTACGCGAACTCCTCGCTGCGCTGCACGAGTGCATTTACTTCACCTGCAGCGTGGCGAGGAAGCCACTTTAGCATTAAAACGATGCCAATATTGTCGGTGAAAATGTAGGGCCGGTACGGGAGATTTGCTCGACAAACGGCTATGAGTCTGTGGTGGGTCCCACTTCTCTGTCCACAAAGTGTACATAATAATCTGAATTATATTTTATACTTATACACCATAAAACCTAATTACTAAAAATAAATATTTCTAAAAGTAAGATATTATGTTGAGATAAAACATGTTTTCTATGTACACTTAACTCTGTATATATCATATATGTATAAACGGCATTGGAAATAATATACAAAAAAGTATATCACAAAAAACGGTAAGTAGGAATGCACGAAAATTTGAGCTGATAAGTGTTTTATATTCTATGAGTATTCCGAGAATCACATATTATCAGTTAATAAAAAAAAGATATGTATAACATGTTCTTAGAGCAGGTGTAATTAAATCAGACCTAATCAGAGAGGCGGTGCACGTATAAGAAAGGATCTTGGGTCGATCGTTATGTTATGTGACAGTGTTTAGATTGATCATTATTAATAATGAAAAATCTTAACAATATAATAATAATTTTAGAATGTGTACAGGTTACAATTTATAAGCATCGAAAAAATGGTTGGTTTCAATCATGTGATTAGAAAATTCCGAGAAGTTAAGATATATAGACAACGACGATGTTCAACGTAAACGAATATTCAAATAATTTAATATTCGATTGAATTAACACGATTCCATCAGAAGTATATAGGCATATTAGCGGTTTGTGCATGGCGTAGCTCGGGATTCAGATTTAGCTTTAATTAAAAATAGAAGGTGGAGAAGGGGGTGCCTTTGTTCCGAGCGACTCTAAAGAATAACGATGTATGCAAAATTAGGTTTAAGCAGGGGGAATAACGAGATGTTCGAGGGTTGAATAGAGGTGACTATATTTTTCTCCTTGAAAAAAAATGAGAAAAATTTGCAACGAATGGCATTTAGTATAATCACTTTATAGCATGAATGTATTGTCCTTATGTAGGCCTTATCATTTAGGGCCAACCTGTTTCAAAACGCATGTTCCTTCAGGTTAGAATAGAATACTAATAGAATAATAACGCAGGTTAGAATAAAACTCACGAAGGAACAGACGTTCCAAAACTGGTTAGATTATAATAATATTACTCAAAATTACGTACGTTATTTTTTAATCAACTACCTATCTGAATAATAATTATTATTCAAATATTTACAAAAGAAACGTTTCATTTAATACAAAAAGTGAATTATTCGATAATTTTTATTGAATGATCAAATAGAAAATCAACCTTGTGTGAATAAATAGAATATGTATCGGGCATTCGCGTTCTAAGATAAATTTTTAAGGGTTTATTTCATTATTTATTTTAACTATTTTAAAATAGAGATGTGTACACGGAGACGTCTCACATGAATATTCTTCATATTTTCAATATAAAATTTTAATTCAAACTGTGGTAAGAAAAAAGATTAACTTGCTGATCTCCTGGAACGGGGCTCGAACCATCGACCACTGAGTCACTAAGCGACAGCCTTAATCACTAAATAAGCAAGCTACTTAATTTATTTATGTTAATTAATTTTTATTCGATTTTAAATTTTGTTTAATTTTCATGCATCGCGTCCAGTATTTACGATCAGAAACTAGCATTATTTGCAACTTCATAAACGAGTTTTGGCAGCGTTAGCCTACAAAAATATTAAATTACTATGCATTATTAAAGCTACACTTTTAAAATATTAAAATAACTGTACCACTATGCATTAAAATCCTTTTAAAAATGTTGAAACACGGGTAATGGAGTCTAAGTTTACATGTTTAGAGACAATTAGGCCGTTCTGCTCACTGCTTTTTTTAAAAAATGTCCTATTTAATTCTGTAGACATTTTTCACCCCCCAAGAAAGCTCCCCTGCGGTTTTTATAAACCAGTCCGACCCCTCACCTTTGCAGCACACGACCCTCGGCAAATACCCGCTGCAAACACTTCGGGAGCCTCCGTGCAACAATATCGGGCAAGAAACGATTTCTCTTACATGCCTTGGGTATATCTTACGTTTAAGTTATACGTTCCACGTAGGCTTCACGGCTGGGGGTACGTTAACTTATTGAGAACCATTTCATTGCACAACCCGGTTTTAAATTATTATACATAGAGGGCAAGTCAAAAATTATGTACACTTTTCGTCCACTAATTTATTTACACAATGATAAGGTTCCTTTTTTGCAGTTTAGCGAAGAATACTTTCATTATTCGGAAATCGACTAGCGAGAAGTAGTCAAAGCTTCGTTTGATATTAGCTCGAATAAAAAATGGAATAAAAATAAGTGAATTAATAATTCGAAGAGAACCATAAAACTATCAAATATTGACGACTTATTAAGTAGCTGGGATAGTGAAATTGGTAACACGCTGTCCGCGTAAGACAGACGTCCGTGGTTCGAATTCAGGTTCCAGCAATTAATTTTTCAGTTTTATTATTTGATATTTGTGTGTCTCTGCATTTCATTTATTTATCAAATATTACAGGACTCGTTTCCTTAAAAAAATTATTGCTAGAACCTGAATTCGAACCACGGACGTCTGTCTTACGCGGACCGCATGTTACCAATTTCACTATCCCAGCTACTTATTAATATTTGATAGTTATAAGGTTCTTTTTGAATTATGTATTCACTTTTTTTTACGATTACTCCTCGAACAAAAAAAATGGAATAATAAAGTAATTTTTCATCAAAAATCATTTTTCTATTATACATACTTAGTCACTTCCCTTGACAACGCACCTGGTCCAGCGCTCCACAAGCTTGGAATACTTGCAGAAGATTTTCGGTGTGTGTATGTGGGAATCCGAACAGACTTCACGGAAGCCAAGTTCGTCCTGGATAATTTAATTAGCAGAACCATGCCTAATATTCTAAGAAAACTCTACCTCCCCGTTGGTAGCTCTCCTGTTCGCTAGAATATATAAATAGCTTCGTCTCTGTGAGACTTCTATAATATATCTTAATAGAGAGATAGATTACAGAATTTTACAAGTAATCGTAATGCAAACATAATAATAATAATAATAAAATAAAAATAAAGTATATTGCTCCATAAATTCCGCAAAATCAATTGTGGGAGTCTCATTGATTGACATTAACGATATCAAAAAAAATAATTAGCGACATCTGTGAGGATTTAGGGGGAAGGAAAATGGCTCTCACAGGCCGGTATAATGGTTGTTACAACACATACGTGATGTGTGTCATATAATCCAAATATATACAACTTTCAAAAATTAGTAAGACATGGTATATTCTATCATGGTGGAAATGGCGAACGTTACATATGTGTAAAGTGATCACTTAAGCCTACCATACGATCGGTCGCAAGTCCGATACACACCATAAATGACTTCTATACCTACTTTTCCATAATAATAATAAAATACACTTTCGTCTCTGTGAGACATCCATAATATACATTAACATAATATAAGCACTGTTATTGGCGATTTCACGCAAGAACATTGTAGAGGAAGGTTTATATTTTGAGAATGGCGATAAGTATACAAGGGGATGAATCTCGAAGCATTACTTTTTTCCCTAACCCTGTAACGTCATTCATGAACGATTAACGGCAGGGAATGTGCCTTTACGGAGGAGAAAGTATAATGGATGGGACCGTTACCGTATCAATATTGGCGAGCACTATCGCGCGCACAGCCAGTGACAGGCTGCCCCCCAGGCTCACACTTCGTGCACACCTCAGACATATATCCTGGTTATTGTATTACGGCACCACAGCCCGTCAAAAGTATCAAATAAATCGAAAAATTCCGAGAGAGAAAATAACGCCGTAAACAGGTACACTAAAGTTTCTTCATCAATCTGAAAACAGAAAACAGAAAACAGAAAACAAAACAAGTCTAAAACTGCTGCATCATGAGACTCAATTGTAAAAACTTACACATTTGTTAACCAACCAGTTCCGACTAAACTTTTAACCGCTTACAGATCGACGGTCCCTACGTAGATTCGGACATCTGCCAAAAATGCATAGAAAATACTCTGCTCCACAAAACAAAATTGAAAAATGTTTTTACTTTTTTCAGAGAAAAAGTATGGAAAGCTAAACTTCAAATAGCTCTTCTGTAAAATTACTTTTTCGAAGATGTCTTAGTTTTCGTAGAAAATATATTTTTAATGAAATTTTAAATAAATTTAAATTTAATAAATATTATTTATTGATAAGTTCTGTAGGTAAAGTGTTATTTTAAATGTGACGTGTTTCGGCTTGTAAGGCCATTATCAAACAGTGGATTTACATTTAAAATAACACAAACCCTGCAGAACTTAATAATATCTATTAAAATTTAATTTATTTGAAATTTTATTAAAAATAAACATCGAGTTCTACAAACTTAACACAAAAACAATAAATAAGAGAAAATATATCATTTCAAGAATGATGCGAAGATCTCGGTGTTTCTGTCAGATTTGTTTTTTTACTTAAATGTCTTCATTTGTTAGTACAACTATTATGCGTACGTTTCCTTAGAAGTTTCTACGTTTTACCACACAATGCAATTTATAAAGTAGCGTATGTCCTCATTAGTAAAATGGAAATTGTTGTAATATATCACGGTATAATTTTAATACTTCTCGAAAGGTTTGCCTTCTCTAGGGAAACGAGGAAGGTTGCTATCTTAGGAATGTGCTGGACGCATATAGTGGACAGCAAGGTGAACAATATCTTCTTCCTAGACATTAAGGATAGACTGTTGGCCATTTGCCAAAGGAAACGATCTTGCAAGATGCCTGAAAATGTTGCGGTGAGCATATCGAGAGGCTTTGAGAAAAAGAAGATTCTTCACCCTTAAATCGACTACGTGGAAACAGCAAAAGGCACTTCTATAATCTCTCGGATCTGCGAATTTCTGACAAAATGGAGAACTATACTCTAGATAGCAGGTCATGAAGCTCATGATTCTCAGCCTTGAGATACCGACGAGGAAAAAGAGATTTCATAATATATATGTCTATGAATGTAACTATTTTTTTAAAAAACTACCTTATTTTTTGTTTCTAATAGAAATCTAGGCAGACCCCTGATGGACGGAGGAATAGGATCCAGTGAAACGGGTGCTGACGGTGAAAGGGGTCTGGTAAGGAGACATAGAAATCTAAATAGTGCTGGCAGTAGACCTCTTTCTATTTAAGAAAGGCAATCGAATTAGGATATGTAAGCTGTGCGTACGAGGCAAATTGTTTCGTTGCGTCGGTGTTTATTCCCGTAAACACCAACACAACGAAACAATGCGCATTGTGCGCACAGCTTACAACTATTAATTCGATTGTCTTTCTTAAATGGAAAGAGGTCTAAATGGCGTCGCAAACCTTCCTTACTCTGGATGATGAGATCAAAATTATGATATGAATGCTAACAGAAATCTTTTTACTCCCTTTCTTTTAGCTCGTAGCGTCTGCTTGCTTGCTTGTCTGTCGAAAAAACTTTGGATCTATTTTTAACCCTTTTCCCGTGATCCAATCGAGCTGAAACTTTGCAGACAGACTCGTGGCGACGATAAAAATGATCTAACAGATTTTCTTATAAAAATTATACTATTTTGGATTTTTCGAAATTTTTTATTACTCGCTTTCGTAGCGTCACCCAACTCGAGCTCAAAGCGTAGGTTAAGCGCCAAACCTGTTTCCACTAGTAAATGAGAAAGGGAATATAATAAAATAAAATAAATGGTTTTTATGGGTTAGTTTTTTTATACACCTACTTGCATAATCAAATATTTTTATTAAAATTATAATTGTAAAATATTTTTTAGAGGTTTCGCATTGGAATTCAAAGTGTAGTTTTATACATACGTTATATATGTATACATATTTTAAATATACGGAGGAAATGGTTAAAGTACAAAATATTCCAGATAATGCGAAGTTTAAGTGAGAAATAATAGAAGAGGCTATCAGCGGGGTTAGATACTCCACGCCGAGCCCGTCGCATGCACGAATAACGAATCGCAAAATGATTTATATATCTCTGGTAGGTTCAACATGTTTACCGGGAACAGACATTTGGACATGCAGTGGTTTGTGAACACAGTGAATACAGTGTGACTAGAAATTAGGACTCGTCGACATGTAGTATTTCTAACTAAGTAAATAACTTCTAATGCACCCCACGTGGGCACGGTATTTCGATTATTTTTTATTTTCAGAAAAAATTGAGTCCATGTATAAATAATCTTTATTACTTTGGATAGTGACTAGAAGAGACGGAGAGTGGCTGGAAAAACACCAAAAAAATATGGACATAGGAAGTCTGAGACCGGCGCCTGAATACACGTTACATTTAGCAAGTCCCAGGTTCGCGATTAGAGACAACCAGATCGCGCCGGACAAACAGACTAAAGAACACTTTTCAGTGGTCACGAAACAATTGTCTTTTTATTCGTTTTCTTAGTCGAGAAGGAATTTCCAGGGTCAGATTCACATAAACAAGATTGAAGTGACGATGGCCCTCATGCAGCAAACTTCAACAAAAGACGAACATGCTTGAGATGTAGGCTCGATGTGGCTCTGGGGTTGTATGCGAAGATGGAGGGGTGTAGAAGCGGTCGTTATATTGTATTCTTGCTGTAGAACAACGATATCATGTTAACCAGCCGTGCAGAAACGAAGGTCTATCTACTAGTCAATTAAACCTGTTATATTTACACATAACTCAGTTAGCCCAAATAAACATTTACGCTAAAAAAATAATGGTGGAAAACAAATTACGTAAAGCGAAACCTACTAAAAATAATTAATTTTGAAATTAATCTAATGTAAAACAGATAGGTTAGATATTAACTGCTTTATAAATATAATTTAAAGTGAGGCAGAAAAAGATCAAACACAAATTTCACAGTAAAAACAAATCTATGAATATTTATCTGTTTATCGCTAATTAAATTCAAAAGTATAAAGAAGAAGGTTGTTTTGAATGGGACTTGGTGAATCCAAATTATATTATCAAATGATATTTAAACTTTTTAACTTATAATGCTTCATATTTAGAATAAATATAGAATCATTAACCATTTTAATGCCATTATTAAAGCTATTAAATGTATATAATATTAATTTAAAACGCTTAAAGACTTAAATTTCATACGGTAAGATGAACTGACAGCATGGTTGCGAACGTAAATTTTCTTATCACGGTATGGTAAAGGTTGGGCGACGTCACACGTTTATAGACTTTTGTTACACTTGTTTTGTATATAGTTTTTAATAAAATGGGTGTCAAATTTTCTTTCTTCGTGAGCGAAATTATTTCATACAAGAAATAGAATAACGCTACATGTCTGCTCTTCTATAATCAATAATGAACGTATCTTTTATCCTTTCTGAATCTTTCTCAATGTAAGCTGGTTGGTTTTATTATATTTTTTCTGAGACGAAGAAAATGACTTTACTTAAAGCCGACCCTAAAAATAAAATGAATCGAGTTTCAGTACTAAGCCGCGTCCATACCAATGTAAACAAAATGTTGAAAAAATTGTCCCTGCCTTTGCAGAACGTCTCCACGCGCGGGTCCGGGCCGAGGCACGTGACTAAACATCACGGACACGTGGCATCTCAACACTTTGAGACCGAGACTTATTTAAAATAACGTGAACTTCGTGAATGCAAAGCACATATTACGTGATTTCAATTCGGTCAGAAAGACGGTACACCCGAGTGTCATACTTATCCCAAAAACTTTTTTCGAAACATCAATAAGCAAAGGCCAAGGATTTACGCAGCTTTCAGAAATTTTCAGAAACTATTTTTTAATTATATTATAAAATGAATTTAAACCACAGACCACCAAAATATATATTCATTAACATATTCATTAACTAACGTAAATTTCTTGTTACGGGTCTGGTTCCACGGTTGGGGCCAGTTCTAATATGTATTACTTGTTAAAAAATTACTACGATCTTGTAAATGCTAAAACAATTATGAAAATGTCAAACCAAATACTCCTAGTATATAAGTCGCGCTTTTTACAAAAAAAAAACGTTTTTACTTGAAAAAACTCGGTTTGAAAGAACATTTTAAAATGTTGTGATATTCCTTTATATGGAGAGTGTTTCAGGAGCAACTTTCTAATTTAACACGTATTCGTAGGTTTTATTACAGTCTAATTCTGCCTACAACGCGACTAGCTACGGAAGCGATAGTTACGTATTGCGTGTGCGCGACCGGCCCGCCGTGCGGCTGTCAGCTAGCAAAGTGGGAGCGGGAGAGAGCTAGCTTCCCGTCGCACAAATTTAAATAACAACTATTGTAAAAAAACTTTTTTCAGGGGATTAAATTATGCAAGAGTAAATACTTTAACTGCATTATTAATATGTATTAAATATAATCGAGGAGGGGACATACTTCGGCTGCGTCCAAGTCCTTCGCCCAAAGAAAGGGTTTAGTTAATCTCTGTACAATTTAACACTCTATAATTTAGACACTTTGTTTACTAAAAGTTATTGATTGTTAATATTTGATGTAGTGATTATTTATTAGATGTTAGATAAGTAGTGTCCTTTTTTTTTCAAACTTTAAAATGCATGCCGAAAGAAAAACAAATTGAAAAAGATTAGACTTCATTCGAAATAAAAGTTTCTGCTCTATATTGTGTTTTCTTTTTCTTACCTTTAATTTATTATTTTATTAAATTACGGACCTTTAAAATGGAATGTCAAGTGGACAAAAGTGATCACTTTCTGTTCACGTTCAATCAAAGGAATAAAATCACCAAAACTGCTCGCTATATTTGTGCCATATACGATGAAGATGCTACGAACGAAAAAACAGTTTGATGGTTTTCGCATTTCAAAGACGGTAATTTTGATCTGAATGACATGATGCGATGCGGACGACCGT
Organism: Agrypnia vestita; assembly: GCA_016648135.1. Taxonomy (NCBI): domain Eukaryota; kingdom Metazoa; phylum Arthropoda; class Insecta; order Trichoptera; family Phryganeidae; genus Agrypnia; species Agrypnia vestita. The sequence continues at coordinate 83,935 of JADDOH010010835.1, read as the reverse complement.
TGGAATTCGAGGAGGATCACTTAAACCATCGTATTCACGAAGATTAAGTTCAAGCCACAGTAGAAAAGACTGAAGAGAGGAAGTGTAGTCACAGGACTGAATACCGCATCTCGAATATCTTCATTCAATGGGAAAAGTTTGGCACTAGGATCTTGCAAGTTTTAAGTGAAAACAACAATAATCAACAAATTCTGCTGGTTTTCTCATAGAGACGAAGCTTTTTATATGGAAAAGTAAGTTTGGAAGTTTTTTATAGGGATTACGACCTATCGTACGGCTGGTTAAAGTGATAACTTTAAACAAAGTAACGTTCACCATGATCAACTAAATCGATAAAATTCTCGTAATTGTATACATACGTTAAATGTTGTACGTCAAAAAATTATTCTATAATATTCTCCTGTGAAAAATAAAGTTTACGTTTAAATGAACTAACTAGGTTTGAAAGGGTTAAACTACGATATATGCGAGGGTTGAACATTGTTTACAAGCGGGTTAACTTTAACTGAATTATTTCAAACACCTGCTTCAAACTATGGGGGATTTATTTGAATAACTTTGCACAATTTAGAGTTAAGAAAACTCATATAAACTAGTCAAATAAGTAGTAGAATTTCAGTTTGGTCGAGAATGGGTAAGGAATCAGTCGCATGATACATAAAAGAATGCTTTAAAAATTTATATTCTTATTAATTTCCTTAGACCTTCACTTTCTGAAATAAAATGTAATTTCACAAAGCAAAGATTTATTTATACGAGTATAATATAAGATAATTTCTTAATGTTGTGAATTTTTCCGTGGGTTTTAATGAATGCGGCATAAGTTTTACCCTATTTTTAAATTTCAAAATGCGCGTCGAAAGTAAAACATTTTAGAAGGTTATGTGTACTTCATTTGAGAGGAAAATTTCTGCTGTACAAGTCATGTTTCCTTTACGCAAAATTCATTATTTTATTTTATTACAGGCCTTCAAAATGGGATGTCAAGTAGATACAAGTGACCACTTTTAACACTTCCGAAGGACGAATTTATAGAGATACAGAGAGACAAATAAAATATCGCTTTTTGAGGGAAAATTAATCTAATTAAATTTAGTGTTGTTTCATTTACAGAGTAGAAATTCATTAGTAAATGAATTCATTAAAAATTAATTGATATCATTGAAATATATTAATTCAAATGAAATAAAAAATCACTTTAACGTCCAATCGCATAGGCCTAATTATTTGGACGCCGTCATTGAAGATTTCCATTATCTATACTGTCCATCTCTGATCAGCGGAGAAAATTTATTAAATCTTTTATAATCTGTAATATAAGCGTTTTGTCTTTCTAATGGTTGTGTGCGGTTATCTGGTTCAGAGTTTTCAGAATCGGCATCGCTGAAAATACTAAAGCTAAGTGATGTGTGATGGATGAAAGAAGAATTTTCGTCCTCTTCGTTACGCTATCAGAACGGTGGTAATGACAACCTAAGTCAAAAATATTAAGCGATCCGTTGTTTGCAGACTTAACCAGATTCGTCCATCTGGTTATCTTATTCATTCAGTTGGTTTTCCATTGCATCCGTACACCTTGGAAGGTGGGCGTAGCTCAACACTTATTTTTTGTAAAATTAAGCTGTTTGTTGTGTGAGCTATTCGTGGAAATCGCAACGTACGGAGCCAACACTGCATACTTAAATAATGCTGATGCGTCTCATCAAAATCACCACGCCTACTCTAGTTAAATACATACATTTCTCGATTTAACTTTGAGATTAAATTATCTCAAGATGAAACAACGCTCCTTCACTTCTCACAAGGGAACATAAAACCGCGAACTGCAAAAATTAAAACATGAATCAATATTTGAAGTACTTTCTCAGTAAGCCTAAAGCGTAGATTCGGTTGTTGAAGAGTTGTAAGTAAATGATACCATGGATCTCAGCTTAATTGTCTCCTGGGAGGGGGAAGTCTAGAATAGGGGAAGGAAAAGTAATACCCAACTCTTCACAGCCACGCGTCGAGCGAAAAACCACTCAGTCAAAAGTGACGTACCAGTTTTTATTTATTTACGTCTAAACAAGTTTCAATTTATAATTTAAATTGAACTACGTCTGTCTGACAGGCACAATTTACAAGTAGTGCTGTAGTCAATTATTTCATGATTAAAAAAGGGAATTCTTCTTCTTTTTCGGCCTTTCCTTTACTAAACATTCGCCGCGTTAATAATAAAATTGTATAATTTATGTAGCGCCATTTTTAGTAAAAAATCCTCGAGGATGTTGTATACAACTGCAAGGTCCTACACAAATATTTGAAATTGTAAGTTATCTGCAAAATTATAAATTTGATTAATTGAAAAGGGTAGTTTTCAGTATTTTCATAAAAAAGGGTTTTGAAGCACTGTTCTGTATTGTGGAGGATACAGAGTTCCATGCTTTTGGGCCTGCCACAACAAATGCCCATTCACTGAATTTAGTCTTCTGGCAATGACGATCTATTCTACAATCATTCTGCAATCAATGTAGAGACAAACTTCATAGTTTAAAGATAAAGAGGCGCTTTATTATGTGTCGCCTCGGCTATCAAGCAACTCAATTTAAACTGTACATTCAGAATAGATTGTATTCTATCCAGTTGAAATTTCGTCATTCCATCATAAATCATATTGCAGTATACCGTGACACATGTGACACCGAAAATGCATTTATGAGCAGGCTAGGTTCTTTGAGAGACAGATATCTCCGATAATTTTTAATCTGTAAATTTAATAAAGGCATGTACTGACGGTCTTGTTGATTTGTGTATTCATGGAGAGATCAGAACCAATGTGCACGCTCAACAACTTAACTGCAGACTTAACATTCACAGACATGTGCTCTCCACGAACAAAGTAGCCTTTCTCCAATAAAAGTCAGCGAACTTCTTCATATCGTACATCTAGTCCATTTGTGGTTGACGTTAACTTATTTTTCTCAACCATTGCATTCATCAAATGCAGTATTTCACCGTTCCAACGTTCATCGGTCCGTCTTGCTACGCGGCCGGCATAACCCATTGTGCAGTTTATACAATGACGCTAACATTGGATTTTCTTCTTAACTCGTTGATTTAACTACCTTTCATGGAGACACCCAGCATTGCGCTTCCCATGGCTCTTTGAATTTATACCAGTTTTTATATAATCCGTGAGCCTATATTTTTACTCAATTTATCTGTCCGGTAGAATACACTAGACGACATAATAACAAGGAAATAATTTTATAAAGTTGATAAATACTATACAAAGTATCATAATATAATATAAAATAGGTACCATATAAATACTATCAAACACTTTTAGAATCATTATAATTATCGTGGAGTATGGAGTATTCGTTTGAATAAACAAACGAGGGTGTATTATCTAGTAGAGATATAGCCGTCAGTTTGTTTGAAAGGCTGCCTCGATACGAATCGACATTAAAATTTTAAATTCAGTCATCAAAGCGATCTACGCTACGCGCTTAATGTTTTTGAACAAATGCATTGCTTTGGAAAAACAAAAACGTTTACTATACTATATCATGAGAAGCTTGATCTTTGTAAAAAATCTTAATTATTAGCAAATTAAGATTAAAGACCTTAGATGGATTCTATGGATTATATAGATTCTATTAGATGATGGATTGGACTCATAGATTGAATGTTGTGTATATATAATTTTTATATTATATGCTCTTTTATCTGAATACAATATGTTACGTGGTTAAATTTTAGTATAACAAAATTGATCAATATGCGATTTTTATTTTGCGGAATATTTTGGAAAATAAATTGACTAATGACGTTTTCTAGTACCTACAATGACTTCCTCAAAAAAACTTCATTATTCCTTTAACCGATTTCGGAAACTATCATTTCCTTCGAAAAGATAATGATTATTGATAATGTTAAGATCATATTTATGGAAAAGTTTTTTATCACCTTGACGACAGTTTCTTTTTGATTAAACCGAAACCGGTTAGATGAATATTACGTATAAACTCGAGTGATTGTACGTAGAAAGAAAGTTTATTATATAGTTTATTTAAATTTATAATCACAATGTATTTGCATCAAACATACTCTCATGTGTCGTGGCTAGGGAGGAATGAATGGAAACACTGAAAATTAATTACCGATTTAGTAGTTAATGATTAATTAACTATTCAATGTACAAAGTCACTTAAAATGAATTAAGTCACTTAAAATTAATTAAGCTTGACGCTATTCTTTAAATTACTCTATTTCGTAATATATCACTCGTAAATGAACACTTCAGTATTACTGGGTAACACGTATTGTATGTTGACTGTAAAATTCCATCCAATTCTTGCATGTAGTATTTATCGCATTTTTTATTTCGCCAATTAGGTGCTTCGCTCGATACTTATCGCTTCGTAATTTCACGACTGAGCACACCTGGCCGTCGTCTCGCGCGTACTTTGCTCTGTCAAACGCGACAACTGAACTCCCGCCACGACGTGGTTCCGTATTTATATCCAAATGAATTGAATTTTCGTACTTTCTAGGTTATTCTAGTGTTAAGGAGAAGGTCCTCGTCCCTTCTTGATTGTTCCAGGCATTTCTAGACGTTTTTAGACGTTTCCCGAAGGTTGTAGATAATCGTAGACCATTCTAGATCATACGATAACGCTGTTCCAAATGACGATTAACGATTTACCGATCTCATTACAATATAAAGTGAAAATAATAATAAGGTCCTAAGGTAAAGATTTTTTTAGTCAGTCGGTAAATATTGTCTGCCACAGCTTCCGTGTGTAATCCGGAATGTTCTAGAAACCAGAAAGTTTGGAGCCTCTCGTACACATGGGAAGGATCAAGCGACTTATATGATCAATGTACAACATGTTACATAAGTACATTTCCCAATGCAGCTTATGTGTAAGTGTAATATAATAAATCAATGTCCGAACCAGCAAATCCTTTTTCATCTCATCTTTTTTCACTGAAAAGTAAGAAATGTTTGAAAAAAAAACGTTCCCTGCTTCACAGTAGAAAACTAGCATAGCAGACGGGATAAAGAAAAATGTTCGCTCTCCTGCCAAAACCCTCCACACAGTTAATTAATCACGAACTAAAATACTAATTACAAGTTCGAAATAAACACTGGCTGCACCTTATTCTAAAAGAAAATATTTTTTTAATTATATTTCAATGATAAAATTTGCTTTTTACCATCCGGTTTCGTAATCACCAAATTTAAATAATTTTAAAATAAAAATAATAAACAAAACAGTTAATATTTTGATCATTTAATGTGAGGTTTGATCCAAGTTATTTTAACTAGTAAAAATGTTGATTTACCATCTGAAATCGTTGATAGTTTTATTTGGTAAACTGTTAAAAATAATTTCTTTGAAAAATATTTAAACCAACAGAATCTTTCTATAGTTGACACCCAATAAATTAAAATTGATTATTTAATAAATAAATTACATTAAAATAAAAGTTTTAATAATTATGTCAATTATAAAAAAAAACTGTAATTAGTATCTAAATATAATAATTTCATTGTCTGTCTGTCAGTTCGTAAAGTCCGTAAACTGCTGCAATTAAAACTTTGATTAATGCAAGCAGCGCGCAACACGCAACGGTCACCCACCAAATTAACGTGATTTTCAAGGGCGTACGGGTAGTTTTTATAAATGTTCGAATTATTTTTATAAATTTTACCATTTTTAAATTTTATGTTATTTGTTTGTAAATTAATTACACTTTAGGTTTCGAATTATTAATATCGAATACTATTAAAAAACGAGTCGCTTTGGTGGTTTGGTCATGTATGAGTGAAGAGACAATGATAAGAAAGATACATGACGCAATAGTCCAAAAATAAATCATGTCCGCGAAAGCCTTCCTGACCGGGTAAACCAGATATCGTTGTCACGTTAAAATGACAGTGTAAGAAATCTTCACAATTGACTAGCTTGAGTTTGATGATGTATGATTGTGAATGAATCAAAAGAAAAGAATTTGTCAGGGAAGAACAGTGTGGCGCTTCATCCTCCTAGTAATAATATACAATGTGTTATATACCCCTGACCAAAGAACAGTCGGATGAAATTTTCAAAAGGGTCAAAATATAAAACTGATTAATTACAATATTTTCATTAGAATGCTCTAAGAACATAATTACTGGATTGTGTCCACAGAGGGATAATCAATAATTAAGACGTATTAGAGATGTCTCTATACTATTTCATGAATGATATATTTTTAACCACAAATGTTAATATGACAGTTGTATCAAATATGTTAAATAAGTTACATCTTTCAAACTTACAACATTCAACTTCAAAATTTAAAAAAACTATACGACTTTCAAAAATTTTGTTTTGGTGTTTGTGGTGGAATCGGTGAACGTTACACTTTGTAAAGTGATCACCAAAAGACAGCTCGTAAGCCCCGTTGACGCCCATAAAAATAGCCTCGTTTCTGTGAGACATCTAAATTAATCTTGATTCCTTATTTCTTAACACATTATTGATTCCCATAAGTTGTTCAAACTCAATATATCCATGATTGATGACTGAATATATCAGATGATTTTACATTATTACAAATGTTCTTTGATTGAAAAGTTTCCTCCAAATATTGAACTTGATTTTTAACATTTATAACAATTTATTGGATGTCCCTGTATAAGTTATGCTTAATGTCATTCAATAGTAATATCCGGAATGTTTCCGACGCCCGACAAAAACAAAAGATCTCTAGAGTGGTGAATTCTGCCAACAAGGGATTCGTTCTAGTGGAAAACTCCTAGATCTACATTGTTTTGACGTTTCAAAAGCGAAGAAAATTCTTATATATAGAAAAATGCTAAGCCGTCTTCTATGAGTGTAAGCTACCGAGAAAAGAAAACCTACCCTGTGCAAGCGAAAATTTTATAGAAGTAGTAGCGTACTTTTTTTTTTAAATTAGATAAACATACGTACGTAATTTGTGAAGTCAATTAGTTTTAATTTCATTTATTTAGTAAGTTGCACTAAAAAGTTATATATTTTTACTTAAGCGTGAAATCTCATGAAGATGATATTGTAGATAGCATCAAAATAATTTGTTGGTGTTGTGTGGTTAGTGGTTATAACTCTCGCCTAGTGATCTATTGGTCGGTGGCTCGAGCCCCTTTCCAGCAAGTTAGTCATATTCTGAAATAGCAAGAATATTGATGCGACCCATGCTCCGTGTTCGCATCTCTATTCATATATTAAAAATTATAAATAAAAAAATAATACAAATGGTTATTTCGTTGAAACTCAATAGATCCATGATTAATTAATCAATAAATCCAATATATCAGATGATTTACATCATAACAAATGTTGATTAATTGAAAAATTTCTGCATTTTTTTTTCCAAAACTTTTGTGTACCAATTGCATTTTTCTATGCACTGTATATACTTTTTATATGCCTTTATATATTATCTTAACCAACATATTCTTTACTTTCACTTACTTTTTCTGTGAATTCAATGTTTATTTGTATTGTGTACCTTTAAATGCTTTATGGTTGTGTTTGTCCACAGAATAAAAATAAAATTAAATTTATCAACTGAATTTATAATTGTAATATATGGACCAGATATTGAGAGAAGTTTGTAGGCGTTTTTGCATGATATTAAAATTGAGAAGGTTCCATATGATTTTTTTCAACTGAACAACGATTTACTCAATTTTTATAGATTATCAAAAAAAGTGAACATATATGTTGTACTACGTTTAAAAATACGTTCAACCAATTTTTTGCGACAACAGAGCGAATTCATTTTAATGATTTTGACAAAAATTTTGACACACGAGAAAAAATATTCAAATAAGGAGAATGAATTAACTAACAAAGTCGAGAATTTTAATATCGAGAACAGAATTCATCCCCAAACCATTTTTGAAATTAAAATTACATAATCCTTACAAGTACAATAAACCATTATGGAAACGCAATAAGCATTCATCTATGAGAGCAAATTTGAGTTACAAACATTAATGTAAAATCTTGGAAGCGACGGCACATTGTACATAACTAACGTCAGTATTAAAAATAATCCCCGGATTATGCCGGATTTGGGAACCGTTCACATTCCGATTCCCATATTTCAAAATCCGCTACGGTTTTCCGGGGGGAGATGTACGAATTTCAAGTTCCACCGCAATCTGTTGAATTCTGAAACAATATTTCATAACATTACCGCTAGATACTAATTAAACCATATTAAGGACTATGCCCTGTTCATTAAAAAAGATTCTAAACCAAATAAATTATTTTAATTAATTATGTAAAATAAAATAATTAAGATAAATTATTGATGTCTCACAGAGACGAAGCTATTATATAGCTAAAGTATCTATGAAAGTCTTTATTGGGTGTTTACAGTGCTTACGTTCTGTCCTAAAGCTGGTTTAAGTGATCAATTTACATAATGTAACCCAATATCAACCACAAATCAATCAAATGTTTGGAAAGCTGTATAAATGTACCTCATTTTACATTTTTGATACATCTGCGATATTGCCATCAATGGTTGAAAATTTGTCATGGTCGTGAAATACAAAAAAGACAAAAAAAAACAGTAATTGTGTTCTTGAAACCAACAAATAAATATTGAAAATGAGATAAACTTAAAGCAACTCAAAACAGTTTAATTATCTAAAAGTTAAAAAGAAATTAAAGCCGAAATTCAGGGAACGGCAGATAACCCAAGACGCGGAAGATCACCAAGAAAGATGGATATAACTAACAAGTAAAATTACCAATAGCTCATTTCAGGAAGCCATCAGAAATGCTGCAGAAGGGAACAGATGACGCCGGATAGTTTTGGCTTTGGTATTCGCCGCTCTTCCAAGAGTATCAAGAAAGAGAAAGATTCGTTAAAAATCTATAGATTCAACTCCGACTTCACCTAACCGTCCGACTACGACTGCGAGCGATTTTATTTCACAAAAACAGCTCTCGTGCGGACCATCGATCGGCTAAAGAAAGAGAACGCAATATAAGCGAAAGAAAGACCGTCCGCATGAATGTATACGGTGTGCTCATTAGATCTGGTCCGGTATTGATGATTCGCTGTTGCTCCTGACTTCAAAAGCATACACATTATTTACTTAAAATATCCATGACACATCTTTCTTCTCAGTCCCAACTCATTGCCTAGGTAAGCTGTTGGCATCGGCTCTTCTCGTTCTCAGGCTGCATCTTCTTCGGTTCTGCTTTCATCCAGGCCGTTTCTCTGTAGTATTTTGGAGCATTGAGTCATCCAGGAATTCTTTGGTCTTCCTCTGACTCTCGATGGAACTCCATAGACATTGCCTGCTTCACCGTGTGGTCTGGTGGTCTCCGTCTTATGCGCCCGTACCATCTCAACTGTCGTTCCTCCAGCTGTTCATGTCACCCTTGGCTACCACGAATGCATGAACTTTTAATCCTATCTTTTAATGTTATAAATATAAATTGTGTATTAAAATATATGTAATCGATTAATTATTACTATCGACTATAGAAGACAATATTTAAAGGGCCGGAGTAGGAAAATTTCTGACATCCCCGACTCAACCTCCCTAGCAAAATGTATTGTACATTGTGATTTCGTTGGAAGGTTTGTGACGTCTCGTATCGGGGAAGATTGTTCTAAAGTTGAAATGTATTCATATGGAAGTGTCTACAATATAACAATGTAGTAGAATAGTGAGGAACGCATTGGTATGGTGTTTTGGGACCGAGTGTCATACGTGTTTTAATTTTAATTTATTAATTATTATTATTTAGTTATATTTATTAGTTTACTTTATTTAGTTATATTACTCAATATACGAATTTTTTTATCCCAGGTTAACAAACAATTATTGTAGTCGTAATACAAAAATAATAAAATAAAAAAATATACGATACAAGAATAAAGAGATAATAGACATAAAAAATAACTGAAAAGAAAAATTCAATATGGATACACCATATCGGCTCTTACCACGTCACGTAGAAGCCAGAAATGAGTGATTTTTTGCCAGTTCGGAGGTCAAGGGTGAATTACTTCATCATCACACCTCCTCCCAGATCGTTTTAGCTAAGTAGTTATATGGTTTTTAAAATAACTGTATTAAATATATATTTGTAAGTCAAAAGAAAAAAAAATTACATTTGTTTTACGATTTGATGGATGTATATTATTTTTTTCAGATCAATGCCCGGCGGCGTCGGGCGAACGGACAGTTTTTGCGTTGTAGTGACAGTCCACAGACCAGCGAATCGTGTGGCGGTGTAGCCAGTGTATTCCAGCGATAATAAATAAAGGAAGTTCCTACCAGCGGGCGAGAAGTTTATCTGATGTGAGCCTGAGTGATTTAAATAACGAATATCAATATATAAGAGACAAATTATTCAGAAGTGAAGAAGTGCAGCGAAGATTCTAGAACGAATTGAACGAATTGCATAGTGTGTGATTATTAAAAAAACGTGCAGTGACTTTAAATTTAATAACAGTGCCTCAATTAAATACGTGTCCAGTGATTTTAGTAAATTAATAAACACTTTAAATTGATTTTTATGTTTTTTCTTCTTCAAAAACAGCAAAATAATCTTGTGGTATCATTATTAATATAATTAATAAAAATGAACTTAGTTTTCACCACTTTTGTATTCAGAAATATTAACATGTTTGAGAGCCCATGGCCCCTTCGTCAAGATACAATTTTATACAAATTGATTTTTAAGTGTTCATTTGTCTTCCACAGTCGCGTCGCGTAACAGAATTATTATTAAATTATAAACCTAATTTATACATTTATCATTAAAGGATTGTGACCAAAATTTTTCAAAACAAACAAATTAATATTATAACTAGGACAAATAATAATATAAATATAAATAGTCTTTGACTATTAAAGCAGCAAATACTATTTGAGAGTAAACTACAACGAGAAGCGTTAAGAAAAATATGGGAAAACATTACGCAGTTACAGAATAAATTCGGCTAGTATATTATATGTATTAAGCTTATGGATAATAATTGGAAGACACTGTTTATTCAAATCACAGCACATACTAATTTAGCACAGTCGTAGTGTTTCTAATTTATTACATTTTGCGGCAAATCCGGAAAACCAAACATTTATTTGGTTGTATGCACACAAAAATGTAAGGAACGCTATTCCAATTCCTCCCGGCAACGCCCCCCACCCCCTCGGTTACAATTACAATGTAATTCAAAACAGGAAAGCTAATCCAATAATACCCAGTGATGTAACTGTAAACTGTGCGTAAGGACTGAATTTATATGGGAGATTTTCTCTCATGAAAAATAAGTAACTTGTATGTGTGTTAAGCAAATTACATTATATTACAGAATAATTACAGCTAAACGTGTGAAATTTTATTCAATATTTTTAACAATATTTTTATATGTATGTTCTGAGAACACAGGTACTGGAATTTGTCCACAGAGGGATAATTATTAATTGAGATAAATTACAGAAGTTTCACAGGTATTAAGCTATTTATATGGGAAATATGTATGAAAGTCTTTGTAGAGTGAGTGGACCAGGGCTTGTGACCTGTATGAGCTGGCTTATGTGACCACACTACATAATGCAGCGTTCAACAATTCCACCGTAAGAAAATCCACACACGAGCAAATTTTTGAAAGTTGTGTGTATACAGGGTTATTTGGAAAACATTAATAACCTCGCAGGACTATATTCATGTCTTGATTATGAGTCGAAAATGTTCGAGGTATTATGACCTAATATCAATAGTTAAGGAGATATGGAACATCAAAGTTTGCATTTTTTTTAAATATTTCTGACTTATTTTTTGTAAAGCGTTGGACTATCATTACAGTAACTTATATCGAATACGAAAAATTCATTCCCTTTAATACAAGTAAAATAAAAAATAAAAATCTCCGAATTCCAATTGAAATGCTTTCCAATTGGAATTTTTTCAGGGTTTTTATAATTTTATTTAATTTGTATTGAAACTAATGAATTTTTCGTAATCGATATGTGTTACTGTAATGATAGTTCAGCGTTTTACAAAAAAATAAATCAGAAATATTGAAAAAAATTGCAAGCTTTGATGTCGCATATCTCCATAACTATTGATATTAGGTCATGATAGCTTGAACATTTTCGACTCATAAGCAAGGCAGGAATATAGCCCTGCGAGGTTATTAATGTTTTCCAAATAACCCTGCATATTCTAAATCAGTTTACTTCATTTATTCGAATGGACTACGTCAGAGACATGTTAAGTCATTCCCATGACATAGTATACATAGATTTCGCAGCTGGTATGACTTTTATTAATGAATTTCTAAATTTATTTCAAGAATCCTACTAATGGCCCCAGGACTACCAATCTATTTTATAAAATACATTTAAAATATGAATTTACCTGTAATTAATCAGTCAATCGCAGACTTCTGTAATTGACTGATAATCTGTGATTGACTGATGAATAACCTAAATTAATAAAATTAAGTAAATAAACTCTTGATTACACAGATTAATATTTCACTTCCATTAAGGCTGGACATTCACTGTAAATGCATATTTCGGCGTTTTTTTTACGAAAATGTGTGTGTTTTTTTTATTCATTTAATTATATCAGAATGTATACTCTAGACTGAAATTTTTAGGGCAATAACTTAGATAGAACCTTTGTTATCATATAAAAGTAATAAACTGGACATTATTTTTAATAATTAATAAAATATAAGCATAAATCGACAGGCCGCGGCCAAAAAATCGCGTCCTAGGCGGCGCTAATTTTTGATGAATATTTATATGTACGTATACTAATTTTTTTTATACGTATAAAGTATATACTTCATTATCTAGAATTTTTACTAACGAAATCAAGAAATATTCAATATTAATAATGTTATAATGTTTTAAATTTGCAATAAATTTTTACGTTTTTTGTTGATTTTAAAACGCTTTTTATTTACATAAAGATATGATTTTAAACAGTATATTTGAGGCTTGTGCCGGTGAGTGTGCCGCCTTAATTTAACAAAATTTACTTATTTGTAAAATAATCGCATAACAAAAATAAACAAATATTGATAAATAATCAGTTAGGAGGGTATTACTTAGGTTTTTTCCATACGAAATCTCGAACGGCCAGCGTCAAGGCGTTCATTTGGCATTTTTATAGCTAAGAGTTCCCTTCTAAAATTACACATGGGACCCGTAAAAACAACAATCCAACCTATGAAATTATTTATGAGTGCACAGTTCACAAAAAAATATCGCACAATATAAAAATCCTTGCATCCTGATTTCCCCAGGTTCATGATTACTATAATTTATGAATATTTATTACATTTGAATTCATTTAATTTAAATATGTACAGTGATGCATGTAGAAATTATTGTACCATTCCTATCTCGCTGGAAGAATCAGTTTGGAGACGGGAAGAATTTAAATTACCGTGATATCATCGATAACGAGGCGCACCCTTATTTTTAAAAACCGATTAATAAAAATAATAAACTATTAATGAAAGTCGTGTCGCAATGATAATAAAAAATATTTAATTTGGATTTTTTTTTAAATTCCTTTTTTAGCATTAGGTCGGTCCATTACAAGCACAAGGTCAGTGCGTTGCAAGCACTAAGACGATACCTTACAAGCACTAGACGGTACGTTGCAAGCACTTAGACGGTACCTTGAAAGCACTAGACGGTACGTTGCAGGTACTAGACGGTACGTTGCAGGTACTGTGAATGGTACCCACCGCTTACCCAGGACCGTTTTATGAGCAAAAGCTCCCATATCGGTCCTTCTCATTCGTCTCCAGGTTGACATTTTTTTAGCTACAATGCAAGACCGTGCTGCCCCGCACGGGTCGTATAAACCGGTGCGAGGCGGCACGGCCGCAAAAACAAAACCATTCACAGACCGACACCATTAGATACGTCTTTATTGCATAAAAAAAATACATAAATAAATTCAAGAACAAAGAAAAGGTAAAATAACAAAATAAGAAAAATAATAATACAAAATAATACGAAATAATACAAAATAATACAAAAATAATACAAGAACAAAGAAAAGGTAATAACAAAAGAAGAAAATAATACATAGTAGACGAATTTCGCGGTGGCGGCAGTGGATGGGTAAGGTCAAACAGACACCCCCTTAACAGGGAAAGAGACGATATAAAAAAAAAATACATTTGGATATCCGGGTAGGGAAGCACAGGACCGGCAGGTCTTCGTCCAATGCAGGAGCCCACACATTAACACAACACCGGGGAATGACAGAGTCAAACCACCAATACACAAGAAAACTTATCGCACAGATCCCCTCAGGATTTCCCAACGGGACACCCACACCCGAATGAACCCTCGGAAGCATCCGAAGTTCCTTTCATTCCTCACTAGGACATCATTGGATGGACGTCCTGTCACGGTCATTCCAAACTCAGTTATCCTGCTAACATATTCTCTCTCGCGTCATTCATGATCGTACATTCCCAAAGGATATGTTCCGCCGTTTGGGCCACCCGACCGCAAGCACACCACGGGTCAACGGAGAGTCCAAGATCGAAAAGCTTCGACCTGAACTCTCCGTGTCCCGTTGCAGGTACTAGGAGGGTACGTTGTAAGCACTAGATCGGTGCGTTGCAAGTAGGTACTAGGTCGGTGCATTGCAAGAATACATAGAATTGCGATCGCTTCTCCATCAACAAATATTCACTTAATAATGACAAATTTACGTCATATACATAGAGCTAGCTCTAATTCCGTGCTCTTTTGCACACACAATAACTTTTTGTTTCAATGCAGCATCACTGATTCAAACAGTAATTAAGAACGCAATTTTTATTCAAGCTTTATCGTCGCGACTCGCGACTGCAGTATTTTGGACATAAAAAAGGAAAATCAAGCATTTTATAATCGACGGAATAGGATGATTGATATATCTTTTGGCCGTTTAATTAACTATACGAATTTTTATGGCAATACGTTCTACAGTATTGTAATTATTGGTTACCATATTTTTAAAAAGGGATAAGAATATATACTTAACCGCAAGAAATAGTTACAATTTCTTTAATTAAGATGAATTAAAGAAGTCTCACAGAAAGGAAGCTATTTATGTGATTAAAAATAGTAAACAAAACTCTTAATATAGGTAATGCTTAAAACAACAATATATTTTTTTGAAAATTATTTATTAGTTTTTAGTGCGTTTTATATTAATATATTAATGAAGACACTATAAAAAATAGTTAAAGAAAAAACCATATTTTTGTTGATTTGACCAAGCATTTTTTCTATTTTAAACAAGTTTTCAAAAGACACATCTTTCTGACTTAACAACGGCGTCAAACACGATTGTATTGTATATGATGCCTTTTTTATAGAGAACTTGATAAATACAAATAATATTGTGAAATTCTTTACAATCAATACGTTTCAGAAAGGAATTCAGTTTAACTTTCGACTAGAATTTAATACGGTTAGAAAGATTAGACACTTTTATCGCGCGATATCGCATAAAAAATTATAAAACTCATTTTTTTTAGTTTTAAATATGAAATGCCCAATAACTTGGGCATGGCCAATAACGCTGTTACTCATCCGAAGGCATTATTTTTTTACTAATTTATATAATAGAAATGTGTACTCTTCATATTTTAAATCATAATAATTTTATTTATTTATAAGAGCACGTTTTCAAGTTATCATAAACGTGTTTAGACGTTAAGGTTACCTTACTCAAAACTTAGTTGGACCCTTAGCTAAATTTATTGTTATGCTGGCTATTTTCCTTCCCTATTGAGGACATAAAGTAACCAAAACTTAATATTATTACATTACTAAACCCTCGGTTAATCAAGGTACACGGCTGGACAAGTACTAAGTGCCCTACGCATACGTGTTTATGCCCATATGTACAACCTCAACGTAATATTTGAAATTGAATTCAAGTAAAAACCCTGTAAAGTGCTGTGGTCAGACGTGAAACAAAATTCAATCACGTTTAGCTAAAATAAGAACGTTACGTTTTACCTTCAATTCGCAGATATCTACAATAAAAAAAAACATTTCTTAGTTCTGAAAACGGTATTAAACGAAAAAAAAATCATTTTGGTGTAAGAGAGTTCACCAACAAACTCAAAAATTAAAATAATAATATGGACATCAAACCTTTCCTAAATGTTCACCACACATGTGAATTAAAACATTGGTATATGTAACCTACTATAACCGAAGAGTGAAAAAACTAATTTTATATATATATATACCTTTCGCAAAAAATCAAATGACATTCACCAAAATTTGCACATTATTATACGTAACAACTTCAAAGATAAGATAATAAAAATGGCTGTCAATGAAACTACCCCGCACTGAAGATATTAAATAAAATTAAATACTTGGAAATCATAATAGATGGGAACCTAAAATGGAAAGACCCATTTAGCCAAATCGTTAAAAAAATTACAGAGACGAGGCAACGAATAAAAATATATACGGGTACCATTACCAGTTGCGAAAATCTATGTATGTTCATGAGAAAAGACTACAGATGTCTCTAACCTAGTCCATTCAAATAAACGAAAGATTCTCAGGTTTGAACATATACATATGTATATAGAACTTTCGAAATTTGATAATTTGTGGATGTTCTTACGATGGAAATGGTGAACTTTGCATTTTGTAGAGTGATCACTTAAGTCAGCTCATACAGGTTGTAAGCCCTAGGCCATCGTATAAAAAGACTTCCACACACGTTCCTCATATTCATAGCTTGTATATAATTGTATATACATTTTCTTAATTAAATCTAGCTCCGTTTAAAATTGTACAATGTCTTTTAATCAAAATAATATTAAGAAAACAAATGGAATATCCAACAGGTCCATTCCGGAGAAAAACAAGTATCGCTTGTATAAAACAGAAAAATCATTTAACTAAGATGAATTTATTATGTAAATAAAATTGTTATTATTGTTTTAAATATGATCTATATTAAGAATTTTATTAACAATATAAAATATAATTTTAATTAATATAGACATAGTTTCGGATATTTTATACGAACCGTATGTATTTCCGAGAAGCGAATCTCGACGTTTCGTTGAATACTTATTTAACGTCATCAGGAGGACGACCTTTACCTGCGAAGGTGGAGGTCGGGCTGATTAGATGCTGCTTTCTAGGGCGTAAATTGTATGCACTTTGTTATGGAGTATTCTCTTCTTCTTCAATAGAGGTCGCCAGTGTGCAATATGTACTAATTACGTTGGCGGATTTTACTGCGATTTCTCTCAAGGGTTGAATCAATGTCGTTAGAACAGGGCGCCAAATACTTGATAGTTTGTAACTGTCATCTCTATTGAAAGTGGGATGTTTGTATATTTCAATGGACTCCCTCACTAATCTGGGTATAAGGTACGGTTCTGTTGATAAGATTTTTGCCTGTCAAATCTGATGAAGTGACAGAGATTCCCTTTGGAAGATTGAATTGCCGATATATTGGAGTTGTTGTTTTTAATTGCTCCAATATGTTCCTTCAATCGTTTAGCGATATTGCGTTTGGTTTGTCCTATGTAGAAAGCTCCACAATCGCAACTGTATACACCTAGAGACTCGAACGGTGTGTTATCTTTTACACTACCTAACATACGTGAGATCGAATGGGGACTGAAAACTGTTTATATATTTAATTTCAACAATATAATATGAAATGAGATGAGATCAAGCCAACAACCGAATCTACGGAAATACATGGCAAAGAATAAATTCTTCGACTTTTTCTTCGGCGGTCCCCTGTTACGAGGATGACCTGTCCTATTGGTTGCGCATCCGAGCGTGGCTGAGGAGCCCTCTTCAAGTTTTGCACGTACATCCGGTGGGCAGTGGGGTTCTGAAACGTGGTTTTCCTCCTTTTCTTTCCTCGGAAATCGCTTCAGCCCAATTTATTTTATTTGCTTCTCTGGCGCAATGTAAAATACTATTCGATGCCATTGTACTATTTGATGTCGTGTTCACATCTGTTCAGGTCCGCCTTCAGGGTGTGTTCGGGGCAGCGAACAGTGCGAGACGACGTGAAAGGCTTTCATCCAGCGGCGGACAAAAGACAGTGATTATTATTAAAATACTTCACCTGGCTACACGTCTAATTTAAAACAGGAACGTACGAAGGACCTTTAACATAACTTTTGAAGAAGTGCTCTTCGTCTCGCTGCATGTGACAAATAATCTTTTGTTCCGGGGCTCTCCGAGCCGGTGATTAATTGTTGCGAGTTTGGCCGGCATTATTAAAATTCCATGAATATAGATGGGCGCGCGCGGCAGTGCAGGCCTGCTGCCGGGGGCGGCGGCAGGGCCAAGACCCGCGTATCTCCCGACCACAGCCCGAGTTCTGGAGGAACTTCGCGCTGTTGACAAAGCGCTGGATGTGAAACCTATACGACGGTGCCTGCAATTTGATAACTCGGGGAGGAACGCGGAATGAGTTTCGAAGAGAGACAACTCTCCGATACAATAAAGTCGGGAATGAGAAAATCGAAAGCAAAAAGTACAACGTAAGTAATATTTTAAAAAATTTAGTATATAGCTTTATGATATAAAAAAAGTAACCCATAAAAAAATAATAAGTCTTTACAATACTCCCTTTCTCATTTTCAGGTTTCGTGTCCACCATACGCGTCGGAATCTCCATACAACTTACTGAATTGTATGAAAAAACCATTAAAAATGTGAAAAATTCAAAATTATACTATAATTATTTATTTTTTTTAACGAAAATTTGACAGATCTTCTTGATCGTCGCCACTAGTCTGCTTGCAAAGTTTCAGCTCGATTGGATCACGGGAAAAGGGTTAAAAATCGATCCAAAGTTTTTTCGTCAAGCAAGCAAGCAGACGCCACGAGTTAAAAGAAAAGAAGTAAAAAATACATTAATCAAATATAAAGACGCACACAGACCACCAAAATATACAGACGTGAACACTTACATAAATTTCTTAGCACACAACCTAGTGCCAGAGTTGGTTTCAATAGATTTAACTTGTTTAAAAAAATTACTGTGAACTTTTAATTATGTGAATTTTAAAACAAGTATGAAAAGGTCAAACTAAATACTTTTAAAAAGTATAAGAAGACGTTTTTACCTCAGTGACTCGATTTGGAACGAAATTTTAAATGAACAAGTTCTGCATGTTGTAAAAAATACGTGTTGTATACCAAGGGATTTAATTATGCAAGAATAAATACTTTTAACTGCGGTATAAATGTGTCTTTAAGATATGCGAGGGGAGACATTCTCCTTCTGTGACCTAAATCCCTTTCCCAAAGAACGGATTTAGTTCATCTTTGTAAAATTTGTACTCTGTGAAAGGCGCAGAAAAATAAAACGATTGAACTCCGTATTGAAGTTCCGGGATCGTATTCCGGTGGTAAACAAATATTTTTAATTAAGATAGATCTTCTGTACATCCTTGTATTTAATTCATCTTATTTATTTTAAAAAATAAAAATTAATGTACATATCAATTATACGTCGTAATAATCTCAGCCAATCCGCAATTTGACACGGACTATTAATGAATTTATTTAAATTTATGTTTAAAAAGAACTAAAAATAATGAATCTTTTGTAAGCAGTTATCAGAATACGTCATAATTTCACCCCCTTCTCGTACAAGGTTCGAAAACCACCTCCTCGACAAGATGCCTATGATTGTGATGATCGGGACCTACGGCGTACTCTAGCCGTAAGTAGAAACAATTCCAGCCAATCGGATGTAAGAAATGGACAGCGCGGCCGCGATGTCTCTCGCACGTCGTACCTACGACCATTCCATCGGCAATCTTTGTACATACGTAACCATTCCAGCTGTACTATATTCATTAAACTACGTTCTCTGAGTAGTGAATATTTTGCCAAGATGCTCGATTACAGAAGCGAAACATATCACAAAACACCCAGGCTTGAGTAAATCACATAGATTAGTTGTGACCTCACCGGGAATCGAACCCAGAAACCTTGGTGTGAGAGGCCAGTGTCATACCCACTGGACTGCGAGGGCCGCCAATATTATTTAACTACTACGTATTGTTCTGCCTTGCTTTACTAGCTTTGCCGTATCTTCATATATTCACACCTCAATCACGAGACAAAACGTATTGAACACTGATGGATTCTCCTAGTTGGGTGGGAATCTTTCCTCACGCACATGAACCAACCCGTCAAGGTTGCGATTCCATTTCTATTACGTACGTTGTTGGTTCAGTCGCTGAATCCACCGCTCCACGAAAATCTCTCGGTTCATTCACCTTCTGGAATCTAATCATTTCGAGGTTTGCTCATTTAGATTGCAGATATCACCTCAGTAAAATCTATTTTTTAACTCTTATTTTATCAGATTTATTTTAATTTTTTCAGTTTGCTGCAATTCTCATACGAGGTAAATAACGAATATATAACGTAATGTATAACGAAATCCATATGATGGCTGTTAATAGGAACATATTAAGCAACAAAAAGAACATCAAGGCGGTTATTTACTATATCCATTCATAAAATATGAGATTACGACAAAGGCAAAGATAAAAGAAGGGATGTAAGGAATCTGCCACCGGATACAAAAGAACGCAAGGTAGGTGAAAGAAAAGAACAGAAATTACGACTACATCAAAAGACTGAAAAAGAGCTTTGTTCCTATAAGTAAGAAAGTGCGAAAATGCAAAAATAACTAAATACAGGTCGTTTCAAAATAAATACTAAAAAAATGCTATAAATATTTGAATGAGATAATAAGGCTATCGCGGATAAATGTTTTAATATATGTAATTATTATAAATAACTAGATTTTTATTTTTTTTAATAAAAACAATTTTTATGGATTTGCAATTTTAGAATACTGTTGTATGAGAATTTAAACAAATTAGTTGAAAATTATTAAAGCAAATATATTTTGATACACACTTTTTTAAATACATTTCTAATTGATTCATGTGATATGTTTTAAATATATATTATATCAATTCAGTACGTAAGTGGCATTAGCGAAATTAATGAAAAATTAAAAATAATATAAATAAATATTATAAATGATTAAAAGAATTGGAAAATAAATAAATTATAAAATATATAAATATTGTAAACTATTTTTGGACGCATACTGATTATTTAGTAGCCGAATGAATTAGGTTCATGCTATACAAATATGAGAATCACCGCTATCAACCCGAAAGGGCCCTTCATATTTCCCTGGGGTACACCACTAAGGGAGATGTTTATATTTATATTAACTTTTCACCGGGGTGAGCGGAGGTGTAAACAAATAATGCGTCCAGGTCACGTGGGTCGTGGGGTAAAAATAGCCCGGAGCGAACAATTCAATCAGAAGGGTTGGAACTGTATGGGAATAAAATTCCAATAGAAGTTAACCGGTGGGTCGTAAAATACCGCAGCAGCAGTAATAATCAATTATTCAAAAAATCAATTAATTAAAATTTAAGATTCAGGGAACATTTTGTCAGAAAACTCATGAAAATAATAAATTATTAATAAAATAATAAATTTAAAGTGACAATTATTAGTGATATATTACAAGCAATGTAAATAAAGGCTTTGGCACTTTTTTGACCTGGCGTAATAAGTTCATTCTATTTTGTAGCTAACAAAAAGTCTGAAGATGATCGGCGCAACCGTAAAAAAGGTCCGGTCTCAATTTTTTTAAATTAAAAACTAAACTTAATTTCCCAATAATGGATACCTATTTACAAAAGCATGCTATTTACTTTGACATGATAATCGTGTTAATAAACGAATAAATTCACTTTCGGTTGTGCCTGTACTTCCCTCAACACCGAATGAGGAAAAATTGAAAACTGGCTAGAAAAACTAATCAACAGTAATCTCGTGCGTGCATGCAAAAAATGGCGAGCTTTTTTATTATTTTTAAAATATCTTTTAATTGTATTGTCTAATCTTGACGGTCAAGGCCTTCTTATTTTACAATTCCTTGTATGGGGTGGAGATGCAGATAATTTTTTTTATTTTTTTATTAATGAATTACAAACAATGAAAAATATATTACATGAAATGTCGCAATGGTAATAAAATGAGTTAATACGATTTTTAAACACTTGAATGCAAACACAACAAACATAAGGATACAAAGTAATGTAAAGCAGAGAACCAAGAAACAAGCTAAGCAACCACAAAATTTATTATCAAAAAACAAACAGACTCCGACTGATCAACTGATTTGACAACTCTGGTAATGGTCCTCTTGTAACTATCATAAAATATGTCATTATTTTCTATTTTATTATGTAACCTTAGTAATTCTAAATGGGCTAATTTGTTATTAAAAAATTGAGAGGGAGAATGTATCATGTCTCATAAATCGCCGACTAGGAACATTCAATGGTGTTTTCTACCATGAATTATAAATAGATAATTGTCAGCAATTCGTCTCCTAACTGCCAATGTGTCAACATTGAAATTTTCTAAGCACTCTTTATACTTGCAACATTGCATTTAAATTAAGTATACGAAGGAACTTTTGCTGAACAGATTCAACCATATTTCTACAAGTCAATATAATGAGATGACCAAACGATACATTAAATCAAGGCAAAGAAACGAAGAAGTATAATACATGAAAATATATTTTATATTTGTTAAAAATGTGCTAAAAAGTAAAAAATAAATGTTCGGCCAAAAAATTTTTGCCTCGCTCTCCAAATAAAAGGTGGGCCGCTTATGATATTGATATACAATTCTGTTGATCATGGAGGGAAAGCGCCCACGCGGTTTTTTTTAAATATATATACTTTCATGTAATATAATTTTTTGTCTCAATATTACTCAGCATAAAAAACCATTTTTCAGCAGGGAACTAGTGCCATTTTTTAGTAGTGAGCTTATTAACTAATTTCCCATATAAAACATTGATTAATTTTAATTATGATGGATTAGTCGATTAATTAGTGAATCTGATAATTGATTCATGTATTGTTGTCGAGAATACGTCTGTGCGCAAAATTTCAACTCGATCGGACATTGGGAAGCGGGTAAAATATCGATTACAAGATTCTGTCAAGACAAACAAGTTAAGCTAATACAAGCATAGCAAAAATACGTATTTGAAAAATATATAATATTTTTAGTATAAACTATTATTATATAATATTTTTGTTTGTTTTATTATATGATATTTTTGTTTGATATTATTTAACTTTATTTTTTTAATTATTTAAATTAAAAATAAATAAAAGTAAAATAAAATTATTTAATAGTGTTAACAGCGTTATAACCTAATAGCATTGTTACTGGGGATTTTGGCAGCAAATTAAAACACTACATTCGGTATCATTAGACGCATGTTGAGAGTGCAAAACAGTATGCAAAGTGCTCTCTCTAAAATAATACTTTCACTACTACCCTCATACAGCAGAGGTTCAAAAATCCTTAGAAGAAATTTTTAGAATTCTTCTTTCTTAGAAGCCCACAACAACTTGCCTAAGGACCGGTTGTATCAACTAGGTTTAAAGTAAAAGTTCGTTAAAAGCATAAATTTTTGCGTTCTCCACCAATCAAACAATCCGTTTCCGTTAAAATCTACGCTTTAAACGAACTTTTACTTTAAACCAAGTTAACACAACCGGCCCTAAGGCATTTTCTTTATTACTTCGAACATATTGGTAGAACAAATGGTTAAGTGTTCCGGGCGTGGAGGGATACAGTGGTGGCATCCACAGGGAGAGGTAGATAGCTGACCCAATGGACCGACCAAGTGAAGACCGCAACAGGCACTACACTTGTAAAAATGAGGAGTGCCGTCAAAAGGGTCATCGAGACTCGCACACAGACAGTTAGCGATTCTCAGACATGAACAAACGACTCAGAAGTTGTGTTGATGGATTAGAAGTTGTCTAATCCATTAACCCAAGAATTGACAGCGAG
Organism: Agrypnia vestita; assembly: GCA_016648135.1. Classification (NCBI taxonomy): domain Eukaryota; kingdom Metazoa; phylum Arthropoda; class Insecta; order Trichoptera; family Phryganeidae; genus Agrypnia; species Agrypnia vestita. The sequence continues at coordinate 59,970 of JADDOH010010835.1, read as the reverse complement.
GTTCGAATCTCATCATTGAAATATAATAATGCGAGCATCAAAATTCACTCGCTCGGCGTGAGTATATATAGACATATATTATTGAGAATTTTGACAAAAATTTAAGCTATATATCTGCATTTTATGTACGCAATAGCCGACATTATTTAGTTGACGGCGCTGTTACTCAATTATGTCATGTCATAAAACCATTTCATTGTAAAATTGTTTAAAGTTTTAAGGATATATCCGTTTATTTACATATTTAAGCTTAATGCTAACACAATACTAGAGTTATTTGGAAATATTTACAAAGTCCGGATTAATAAAAGGTCAAGATGTCAGATATCTTGTAATCAGATCGGCCAATAGTTAGTTGACGCTTGAACTTACTACGCCAGCCTTAGTATGTTAATAAATAACTCTTGTTTTAGTAAGAAACTTATTTTATTGAAATGCTTCAGAAATGGTGCTGTAAACATACCAAAGACGCCCAATTCATTTGACAATATGTAGGGTATAAAATCAAAGGCAGCTTTATCCAAAAAAATAATTTAAAATGTTTGAAATGCTGCCACCGAAGATTACTAATTTAAAATACTGAATTCTATTTTTCATGTACGTATCCTTTCCAAAATCACGTTCCCTATAAAATCTCGAATTCAGTACATTATAAATTAATAATCCTCGATGACTGCATTCAATTTTTTTTTTAATATTGCTGCCTTTGCTTTTATAGTCCACATATATTCAATAATGTAACGTTGCACCTAATTTGTCACAAAATATTTAAAATATGCTGGATACACAAACAATATTTTGCATTTATTCGACATATCTACAAAACATATTCGTTTATTAATTAATACATATATGGTTCTCGGTGTTATCGGTAAGGGTAGTGATGTAAATAGACTGGTTTCATAAATATAATATTATATTTTCAGGTGTATTGAGTTTATCAGTGATGACGACCCTGACGATAAACCCAGAAGCAGTGAAACGAAGCCGAATAAAGGCGGTGTAATAGCCGAAAAAACAAAAAAGAACATTTTGAACGGCCCCGGAAACCTGAGAGCTAAAGATGTTTTTGGCAATAAATATAATACTTAGGATATCTTTCTAGTTTCACTGGTTTAAGTGATTGGTTTTACGGTTGGGAGGATAATGGGGCACTCCACTGGGGCAATTTACCGCTTATGTACCGACTGCTTGCTGAAAAACGGTGTTAACAACAGAAAAGCAGGTGAGACGAAATCAAAGCGAGCGGCGAGATCAATAGCAAGAAAATAATGCTGAACTATAGGGATTGACAATTTTCAGCATTTATGTTAACGATAAAAGGGTAAAAGTTATCATAAATATCATTAATTTAGTACATCTCAAAAAATCCCAATTATAATAATATGTAATTCTTTATATTTATCCTATAAAAATATTTCCATGTACATTTATCGTACAAATCAGCTTCGTCTCAGTGATACTTCCATAATTTATGTTAATCAAAATATTTTTTTATTCAATGGAAGTTGTGCACAATGAATTCAATCGGATTCAAAACATAAAATTCTGCATCAAGCAAAAACTTACCTTTTATTATAAATAATATAAATAGGTTTACAGAACTATCAAGACTATCCTCCCGAATGCGATCATATTTAAGTGCGTATTTTTGGAATATCCTTTTTTATTTTCTGAAAATGACAAATACCCCATTCTTATCCTCAAATTTTATACATGCCGGCTTTTAGAATCAATACGATGTTAAATCAATTACCCATTCATTTCCTTACACAATGCAACTAATATAATTTACGAAGTAAAATAAATATTTCAAAATCATCGTTTCAACATATTTCTAACATGAAAATATCTGTAAACCCGTAAGGGTGCATCTAAGCAACAGATATCTGTTAGCAACTACCTGTCTTTTATGGTCATATATTTTTTCTACCTCTTTTTCTTAAGTGGCTTCATACATAAGTCTATAATCACAGTTACAATAGAGCGACATCTGTCCCTTGACATCGCCATTGTGATCCAGTCTGCTGAGCCCTCCCCTAGCTCTTCACATTATCTTCACATCTCCGTCTTGATCTTCCCCTCGGTCTCAATCCTGCTAGCTTGTGCGTGTTACAGGACTCATCTACTCTCAATTAATGTCCTGCCCACTACACCATCCTTGCTATCACTTTCCTTATATATCTGGTTTACTGTTCCCGAAGAATTCCAGGATATTAAACCTCCTTAATTCGTCAGAATCTCATATGGGGCCGTTAGCCTAGCACAAGACCTTATTTAAAAAAAATACGATATTTTTTTATTATTGTAAAGAGATAATAGAACCCGGAAAATTTACGCACGACTAAAATCTCTCGAATACTCAATAACCCTCTGGAACGATTAAAACAATCTGGAAACGACTGGGACAATCTCGAAAACACTGGAATTGTTGAGGAAATACAAGAAATATATAGAATAGTCTCGAAGATTCAAAAAACCAACGCGTTATGTATAAAAGGTGAAGCCAGAGCCGCGCGGGGCAGTCTATTATTGACGTTTGACAATTGCAATCATGCAAGCTAGCGCGAACGCGAATACACGGACAAAATAGTGTGGCCATCGCCTTGTACCCAGTGATATATCGGTGCGAGAATTGAACAGAATATTCAAGAAAGTGATCGATGTGTTAAACACAGCATAAATTAAAACAAATTATGAAACAGTGTAATAAATAATGTGTGAAATTTCTACTTTAGTGACAATTAGCGTAAATTATAGAATTGTGCGGAAATTAAAATCGTGTCCAGTGACTTCTAGGTAAACTAATAAAAACTTTAAATTATTTTAGTGTTTCATTTGCATCCACAGCCACGTTCCCTGACATTATAAAATGAGTCCTATTTATACAGCTCAAGGGCTTAGCTTAGATACTTACTATGTGTACACAACCCTAATTAAAAAAAATCAATGCACAGTGCCATTTATTTTGTTATCAATGAAAAAATATTAACACCCTGTACGAAAACAATCAGTACGAGCGCATCATTATTATTTCTTACACATCAATGTAAAACAAATAAAATAGGCTAAAATGTACTAAATTGTTTCGCTAACCGAAATACTATTAGAAAGTACCAAATTACAGATAAATTTTGTAAATGCCCGGAGGCTCCCGTTTACCGGTAAACCGGTTTGTCAGTATGTATTGTAATCCCTACAAAATAGAAGAGATGGAAGACGGAAGGGGAGTGTCACGGAAACAAATTTGGATCTAAGCTTCGGTGACATAGACGAATGAATGTCTATAAGAAGAGCCTAGGTAAAAAAATTAAAAGCACACAAACAAGTATCATCGTGTAATTTTATATTTTCACATAATATTATATTATATTTTCCAACTAATCTAAACACACTGCACATTATCTCTTGAAGAGTGAACGTGAAAGAAAAAAAAAAGAAAAAATATGTATATATTTTAAATGAAAACACATTTCAGTATTAATTAAAAAAACAGTTTATTAATTTTGGGATACAATATATACATATTTCCATTAGATTCATCCAATTTGTTTTAATCAAGATATATTAGAGATATCTCATAGAGACGACGCTACTTTTTTATATGGGAAAGTAGGTATGGAAAACTTTTTGGGTGTCCATAGGGCTAACGACCTATCGTATGGCTGGCTTAACCTTACACAATGTAACGTTCACGAATTTCATCCACGTTGGACTACCACATCTTTTATATTTTTGAAGTTGTATGTATGTTAACATGCAATTCCAAAAATTTAATAGATGTGGTAGTCTAACATGGGTGGAATTGGTGAACGTTATATTGTGTAAAGTGATCACTTAAGCCAGCCATACGACAAGTCGAAGTCCTATGGACACCCAAAAAGGCTTGCACACCTACTTTCCCGTACAAAAAAATAGCTTCGTCTCTATGAGACATCTATAATATACTTTGATTAATGATATCCCCCTGGGAATAAAATCCAGTATTGTATTGTTGAAAATTTTGGACGTATTCAAAATATTATCAATTTGTTTTAACTGAATATACTGGTAATGTCAATTAATTTAATACAGACGCTACATTTCATTTCACTATAAAAATATTTATTATATTAATTTTTTTACGAACAATTTAATTTTTGGTCTTGCATTCCCCCAACTGACCCTATTGTATTATCATACAAACGTACCTATAACAAAAGTGAACTTCCATAGACAGACACCAACAAAGGCAGCATTGTCAAAGGCCCTCCATTTTGTTTGTTAGGGAACTGAATGAAGTGTTGAACAAACAACAAATGACCAGGAATATGTGTAAAGGACAGGATGAATTGTTTGAGTTGTGAATGAAGTTTCTGCGGCAAAAGCTTCTACCTAATGGAAGCTTCGCGCAAAACTATGAAAAGTCGATTTTGCATAATATGATCGAATCAATTCAATTCATAAGAATAAAGTGCGAAAGTAGAAAATAGAATAATATTTTTAGGTCAAATGGAAGAAAATGAACTGAGGAAATGAAGTCCTAGATTAGTAGACCTCTTATTGGACACAGAAGCGTTGTTCGCTCTAGTAGAGGACCGACAGCATTAAAAGATTGTGAAAGCAGCTGGATGTGGAAAACCTAAAATAGGGACGATTAGGGAAGATTAGACGAATAAACACCAGGGAGATATGGAACCTAAAAAATTATCTGGGTTTAATTATTTTAATTTAAACTAGCTGTAAGGCAAGTATGTAGCCGTCTCCCTCACTCCGGAGAGATAGATGTGTGCACACCCAGGCGACGCACGACGGCTAACAAAATCGAACAACCAATTTAGATAGTACAGCTCTTAGTTAGGTAAAACTTGATAATACAAAAGTTGTATTTATTTATTCAGAGTATACACAAGTTCTCAGTTACAATAAATCAACAAAACAACGTAACCTTGAAATATTCAACCGGACCTCAATTAAGACTCATATACCAATATTATTTCAAATCTTAAACGCTAATCTAACCAACAGTGTGAAAGAAAAAGAAGCAATAAACTAAAAAACTGAGAAAAAAGTATGAAAAACAATAATTACATAATAATAAATATCAACAATATTAAGTAATAAAACAAAAAAGTGAAAAACAAAGTATGAAAGGCAGCTTTCAAATCAAGACTCCCCCGAATATCACATTCTTATGACAAATTATTTCCGAAGTCGTTCCAAAAATCACACTAATATGATAATGTCTTATATGGCGTATAATATACTTCTGTGTGTTACACGCTGATCGATGCTTGAAGAGAATTACATTGGGGGAAGTGTTACATTTTAAATATACAAATTAAGTGAATATTTGAACATTTTGTTCTGAAGGTAAATTTTTAAATTTCTATTGTCATAAATTTGAAAACAATATTGTCCGAGGATATGTTTAGGGCAATAGTTTTTTATAATATTTATATTCAATTCAACATATCTTGGACAATAAAAACGAAAAAAGGTACGAACGAAATTAGGTTATTTTACTTTTTCAAAAAAGAACTAATTTTAATTTTGTATTATATTTTGAAATGTACAATTATTTTAAGAAACACAAATTAATCTTCACTTTTAGTGGATGATTTAATAATTTGAACGACATTCAGAATATTCCTCGGATGAAGAAAGCCTATTATTCCGGCAAATCCGGAGAACAAAACAAACCGTAACATCAAAGTGATAATTTTAATTTCTGGTAGAAAATTTGTAAATATTTGTCTGAAACAATTCCAAAGATTTTGTTACTTTGAGGTAACGATTTCAAACTCGGCGAAAATAACGAGATGGATGAAATATTTCATTGTGTTTGAACCGCGCGAACGCACCAACCGGAACAGTTGTTTTTAACCCTTCTGGTACCCGTCAACGATTAATGGTTGGCGCAATAGCGTAATGTTTTGTGTGAATGTGACATTCAAAATACCGACGAGCGCGTTGTCAGAAGAGCGTACGCAAAGCGAAGGTTGTATGACAGGTGAGAGCGCGGTTGGAGTAGTCTTGACAGGGATGTTATTAGAAAAAAATAAGGGTTTTATATACATTCGTTGTAAGCATGTGCCTGTATACGTGATGGGTGTACTCACAAAATGTTATGGGTGGTTAAATAGCTACCTATATTTTGAGTATGTTGGGGAGAAAGAGGCATAATGCTGGGCGGCAAGAGTTTTCCGTAAAATAACGGTGACAAAGCAACAATGCCGAGGCGTTGCGACCGAATTTTAGCCACCCCGCGTGCACTATGCGTCTCTAGACTGCTACATTTTTCGCTGCGACCCATGGCGTCAAAACCATCGTTTCCTTACATGAATATTGCATTAAAAAAATCAATGTTTATTTAGTTCTATAATGCATATTATGGCTTAATAATATACGATTTTACAATTGTAATAATATAAAAACAACGTAAACAAATATATAATATAAACAAAAATTATTTAAAATTTTCATAAACTTTTTGGGCTGTAATTTAAACTTCTTTATTTTATCTATATTTCGTATTATCTTTGTAAGATAGTGGAAGACTTTGATCCTTTGTACACTAAACAATTTTGAAAAAAAAAAACATTTTTCTTCTGCAGTCTTATGTGGTCGCTGCTTCTTGTATTACAGAAATGAAAATCCTTATTTAGTTTTCATTTCTGTTATTAAAATATTTGGTGAACAATCCATGTATAATTTTAAATATTTGTATCTTTTTACGTATTCTTCATTTTTAGTCCTAGTAGATTTAGTCATTCTACCAGGACTCTATCAGAATCACTGACAACAACTCCACGATCCGTAAATTAAAAATATTGGGATTCAATTTTGGATTTTTTATCAAAATATTCAATCAAAATTTCATTTGGGATATATAAGTGATACAATTCCAACAAAACATAATTCAATCGTATGATAAATCGAAAAATGACAGAAAACCCCAACTAAATGAATAACCGTTTATAACAATTCCACATTTCATGGATCCGTCTTCCCCGCCTCTACCCCATTTTCTGTATTCAACATGTGAAATATGTATGATGTATAATATACATTCTTTAGACCTCAAGATTTTAGGCACACGTTTAGCACAGTTTCCACAGTTTTGCAAAGTGTTTTCTCGCAAATATTGTTACTAAGTTTGTTACAACCTGTATGTATTATTATTTATTCGCGATATTTTGGTGTTAAGCTAGGTATCGCTCAATGGTTCCAACCCTCCAAATGAGGGTCCCACTCATATGAAATGATAAAATAACTTAAATTAAATTATTATTTCATCGTATTGCCAAAACTCACTCTCTCAGTGCCAGATTACTTTCTCCCATATTTATTATGCCACAATGATTTCTCGAAATAAAATTTCTGCGTTATTTTTTTATCAACAAAATCTATCTGCGTGTATGAGATTTATTCTTATATCTGATATATTTATATCTATTCAATTATTCGAAGATGTTAGATTTCCTTTCATTATTTATCAAATTCATATTTACTTTGTATAAAATTGTCTTAAACAACTACTTGTAAGAAGCTTAACAACTTTTCCTATCGCGACACACGTTTAGTGAGAGAGGCACAGTTCAATGTCAAATTTATCAACATTCTTGTATAAATAAATAAAAATATTAATAAATTACCTTAGAATTATAATTTTTTACTATAAATAAAAACAGAGACTTTTCACGTTATGTAAACTGGTTACATTTAAATAAATTATTATATAATTACCAAGAAAACTAAAATTAAAATTATTATAATTAAAAGAAAATGATCCCTTCATCATTACACAACATATACTAAAAATTAAAAATCGAATTATAGACATTAACAAAATAAATAGCTGAAAGATGAATAACTAATTGAGAACTAATGAGAAAACTATTTGCAAAGAGAAACTGGTTATTTATAATATTTAATTTACTTTTTAATCCAATTTTTAGCTTATGTTGTATCCTGATTAAGGGACCATTGGCCACGAAACATCATGATAATTCAATAAAATATATAAAGTATTTTATTGTTAAAAATTTCAATAATGTTACCACAAATTCATTTTGCAGTTATTGAAGATGTAAAATATCATAAATTACTATACCTGGTTCTCGAGAATGAGGAATAATTTCATTTTTTTTACTATACGAGGTGCCGTTGTGCCAAGTAATCAATTAATTATAGCTAACAAGCAACATCACGGTTTTTTTTATCTATTTCTATATCACCAGATGTTGCCTGCGCTCTTCGCGATCCTGCCCCTTACTTAGAGTGATGTGTAACAAGGCTCGGATCATTTCTCGGACATTATCAACCCAATTTGTTGGAGATCGACCTCTCACCTTCGTCCTCGAACATTTCCAGTGACCAGCTGTTCTCGTGTATTCTTAAATGTTGCCTATATGATCACATCTTCGAATAATTTCCAATGAATATAAATAGATATAAATTGAACGTGAAAAAGAATATTATATTCCACGTAATAATACCGACCGCTGACAGCGGATCTGTCACAATACGAACGAGAAAATACGAATGAGAAAATGCCAGAAATAAGAAATGAACGTAGGGAAAGCTTTTAATTTAAATATTTGGGATTTATTTTTCCTTAAGTGCGTCAACCGTGAAAAAATTAACATATTAAACTAACGAAGAGGTGGTCTCAAATAAAAAAAAATATTGTTAAAAAATATATTCAATTTTAATGTGGAATCTTTCTAAGGTTTTTTAATATGATATATTATACTATTATTTCCGTAGTTTCAAATTTACAAGCAAATCATTTGATAATATTAGTAACAGGCGCATCCCATGTAATTCATATTTCTGAAGTAGTAGAGAAATTATATCTTATATTATAAAAAATGTTAAAGGGCATCCAGCAAAGTATATTAAAAATTACGTGTGATTTGGAGTTAATTTATACATTTAGCTAAACTTGTATAAAATATGTTAAAAACATTAAAAAATGCAAACTCATTTTCAAATAAATCTTACGGCACGAAGCAAATTAGAAAAAAATCCACTTTATGAAAAGGGTTAGTTAATTGGGCACTTAACCTTAACCTTAACCTTAAAAAAAATATATACAACTATAGAGCGAATGCACCTTGCGACTTTACTCTACACTTAATATATCATCGTGCAATATAATCTCCTACCTACAATACCGGGTCTTGGACACTCAGCAGCTTAAAGCGAAGCACATAGGATAGAGAGGATTGGCGGAGTTACGAGAGGAGATCCAACAACGTATGAAGTTAATCTGATTAAGTTTATAAACGTATTCATATGTAAGAAAAACGTAAAATATTTTTGAAATACCATCAAATGATTGATTTTCGATTTTTTACTACCTATTGATGAAATTGTCACAAAATTATCAAAAAAAAACTCAGTTTATAAGCATGTGTGGAAAATATTATTAAAAAATAGCGAAATAATCTTAAAGAATTTTACGCCATTTTCAATATTACCTATTCATTGGCAGGTCGCAGTAACTCCTTTTAGAATGTAATATACGTACAAATGAAAACAGCATATTGTATACAATAAGTCGCAAGGAAAAAGCTGGCACAAACAGTTTTTACACATACGCATTTCTTGTATACAAGTTGATGAAATAAGGAGATAAATAATAGAAAAAGAGTAAATTTACGGGAAGGTAATAGGAGCGGTGGATTATGTTTGACGTGAAATATAGAAACATTAATTAAAAAGAAACAACTAAGGAAAGCACGACAATATCTCAGTTTAATATCGCAGTAAACAACGTGCGCACTGAATGGCGTTAAGGGTCCTGATTGTCAAATAATTCATTGAGATTTCAAACACCTTTCAATCACAATTTTTTTTTAGTAATGTCTGTTGCGCTAGTACCTATAAATGCGTGCCAGCGAGAAGGATAGTATTATCTATTGCATGTCAATATGACAGCGCGCCTATTTATAAACCCTTAAACTCGTGTACAACACATACTAAGATGAGAAGTTCGTGCTAGCTTATACCTCGTTAGTCATACATAGTACTGTTGAATTGCTAATTTTCGGTTTTGGTTCATCATTATATATGTAAAATGCCCGATTCCAGATGTATAAAATCAATTAGGCCCGAATTCCGAAACAGAATAATTGGCCGAACATTTATCGTAACAAATAATTCTTAGAAATCCCTAGACTTGTGAAAACGGTTAAATGGTTTGATTAATCTGATTTATGGGGAACAAAGGCTCCCTAGAAAACCCTTTGGAAATGCCGATTCATAGGGTATTCAGATGTGCGCATTGTGGGATGCCAGATTATTATAATGTTCTACAAACGGTGATGCTTTGTGATCGAAAGGAATCGTAATCCGCGTCAAAAAAATATCGACTAAGCTTTAAACAATTAAATCTGGTTCAAACGTTTTACTTTATTACTCGTTTCGTTATTACTTCGTATATTTGAATATGGAATCAAACAAAAATTTTAATGCGAAAGAGCAATTTTATAATAGGTTTCTAAAATACTTAAAACAAATTTGATGAATCAAATAGAAAAATGAACAGGAAAAAGACTAAGCTGTTTCATGGGAATGGCTAATTTTCAATCCATATATGGTATAAGCAGTCGATATAAAAATTTAACACAAGGTGGATAAAAGGATTGGTGCAGCCCCCTTTACAGTATGATTTTATTGGGTGGGGATGAGCTTATAAGTTCACCGTACAGCCATTAATTATAATACAAAAAATAATCATTAAATCCATTCTTTAAAAACCTTATGTACATATATTTCAAGACTTTAATGTACCATATCTTACAAAATTAACTAATGCCCTATGCCATATATGTAAAGATTATTTCATAAATTTCAAAATACAAGCAATTTAAGAAGGATTCATTTATTGTAGAATTGTCTTTTGTGATTGAGTTTGGTCTCTTTTGACTACTTATTCTACATTATTATTTACTTGACTATATTGTATTATTGTATTGTATTTTGATTAAGATTTTTGATATATTAGATAAATAATATATTACCTTTCACATTGTCTAATAAATTAGATTACCTACCTATATGATTGTTAGTGGTTATAACACAAGAATTATCCCTCAATATTATATGATTATAACACAAGAATCGTAATTCTTTTGGTGAGGTATATACGTACAAAAAAATGAATTGTAAATGTTTTCAAGGTATCTTTGTAATAAAATATTATATATAATATTATTAATTAAATAAAAAAAAATTAAAAAATCAAATCCTTGAATTTGGACAGCGATGTATTTGTAACATTGCCTACATGTTTCAAATATTTTCTGTTTAATAAAAACTATTTTTATATTACAAACTAAATTAAAAATATTTAAAAAATATTTTTAATTTAGTTTGTAAATACTCCTACCATAAACTCGAGCTATTATGGGCTCATATTATGTATGGGAAGTATAATGGAATGTAATAACATGGGTCCAATATATTTTATAAAAATCATTGTAATATATCTGCTGTACAAATAAATAAAAATTAAAATAAAAATAAATAAAAAACATGTACATTATATTGTTTAAAGTGATTACTTAAGCCAGGCTCAAAGGCAGGTCACCCATCCCATTTCCCAAATAAATAACATCGTCTCTGTGAGACATCTACAATTTATTTAAAATAAAAATTATCCATCGAAAAAATATTCGGTTACCATACGAACCCGGTAGGTGCATTTCCAATCCAGATATCTTACCTCCCCGGATTAGAGAAGTTCTTTTCGATTCGGTTAGTTAATATTTAATTCAATTAATTTTTTACATAAATTGTCTTTAATATTTGTGACGCGATAGATAATTGAAAAGTAAAAGGGTTTCGATCCCACCGCACATTTTGAAAACAGTCATTATTTTAAAGTTATTGTCGTTAGTATCACATAAAGTAATGAATTTCCCGTTAAATTTACCTTATCATAAAGTTATACAGTTGTGAGTTCTCTGACCGTGATATTCAGGATCGACAGAATAATATTTTAAACATTTTCATAAAAAGTAGTTAATTCGCTCTATTAATTATAATATAATATTTAGGCTCTTTCCGTTTAAGAAAGAAAATCGAATTGCTATGTGTCAGTCTTGCGTACGAGGCACAACGAGACAACGTGCATCGTACGCACGGCCTACACATACTAATTCGATTGTCTTTCTTAAATGAAAAGAGGTCTACTTCTTATGAATGAAACATAAGCAATGCTTACAGGGACTTTAAAATTGAGAGAGTACATCACCTCCGCTAGAGTAGAATCCCACGTTTTTTAGCACGCAAAATTAACTCTGTGCATCAATCCTACGATTTACTAAACTTAAAATATTAATAGGTAAAAAAAATGCAAATTCTAAGAACACAACTACTAGATTTTGTCCACAGAGGGATAATAATAAATTAAAATAAATTACAGAAGTTTCACGCTAGAAACATCTATGGTCGAAAATTAGTTTTTCCCATGATTGTGTACATAGATGTCGCCGCTGGTAATGATAGCTCTATATTTATTTTTGATGTGGATGTTCTTAAGGGGCAACACCTATCTAGACATTTCGAAAAAATCGATTTTTAATTTTTTGCATTTTCTTAAAGGTCTTAAGGATTTCTCGTGAAAATTTCAAGCAAAAATTCAAAAAAATGAGAAAGTTATAACTGATAATAATGGCATCCCTTTGTTGATTACGCGACGCGCCACACGGCGCCGCGCAACACACAGGTAGCTGTCAATCGGGTTTTTTCATAAAAGAAACGTTAGACCTGTTTTTATTATGTTTGTGAAGAGTGCTCGATGATATGGGAATTCTAAGCAAGGTGAAGGACTTATGGACCTGAAATCGTTGATTTTATGTAAGATGAAAAATTTCGAGATTTATTCATTGCTAAACCTTAAAAACGCACTTTACTTAAAAGCATGATTTGAAAATCGGTGACCAAAATATCTCGGCAACCACTGTACCGATCAACTGGATCAAACTTTATATGTAATCATCTAGTCTTTGTCTATGATTTTTAAGTGACTTAGTTTTTTTTATCGGCATAATAAAACCGAATTTTTCCCTAAAAACGCTATTTTAAATTCAAACGCCCGCCATTTTGTCAAAAATCTATATTTTTAAAAAACCCCCGCGTCAAAGAATAAATTACAGTGTCAATTTTGATAATCCTTTTGTTTTTTTTTATTCAGATGATTATCTACAGATGAAATGGGAGTGGTCACCGCGGAGGACCTTATTTTTTCGGCAGTCGACAGAATCCAAAAATTTCCCGCCAATGTTGAATATTTTTTAATAAAAATAATCTACATATTCATAAAAGTATGAACTTTCATGTAGAAATGATACTAATACCATAATTCTTTACCATAAAGGTTTTCTTAAAAAATTCACAAAAATTATCTTTTTTCGCGCTTCGTAGGTAGGTATTCCTCCTTAAGCCAGCTCATAAGCCCTGTGTCCACCCTATAAATACTTCTGTACTATATAAATATCTCTGTCTCTGTGATAATAGTCTCTGTGAAACTTTTATTATCTATTTTAATCAATAAAAAGATGCCGTTATTAATAATTAATCAAGAAAGAAAATGCCGTTATTAATAATCACTCGCGAAATTAGAAGCAGGTCGGTAAACATTTACGTTTTTGAAATTATCGATGGCTTGGTAACAGAAAAATCTATCAACATAAAGTTTTCAGAAGAGAGAAGATTGACAATTGATTTTATGTTAACTTGATAATATAAACCAAATTTTAACACATATTTAAATGGTATTTTTTATTTTTCTGTCACTTTTTCAGATTCCAACTCGTGAGATACGTTTTAGATTATTCCAATTTCCAATATTATAGATGAAACCACAGACCGTCGAAATAAATAGACGTGAACTAACGTAAATTCCTCGTCCACAATTTGATGCCGATACATTCGCCTTGTTTAAAAGAATTACTATGAGCTTGTAACAGGTATGAGAAGGTCAAATACTCTTAAAAACTACAATGTCTTAGTAAATAAATCACGTTTTATTACAAGACGGTTTTACTTAAGAGAGTCAGTCTGAAACAATTTTTTTTTAATAGTTCTGTTTTATAATATACTTCTTGTTTAGGTACTAGAGATTTTAATTATGCAGGAATAAATACTTTCAACTACAGCATAATTGTATCTTAAATGTACGCGAGGGAGGACATTCTTCTGCTGTGACACACTACCCTCCTAAAGAACCAGTTACTTAATCTGTACATACGTTATAACGATTGAACTGTTTATTCTGGAAAAATTCATATATTTAATTCAAATACTTTTTTGCCGAATTTTGGTTCGTTTTTGGTTTATTAAGTCGTCAAATTGCTTGTCGAGTTTGATCTAAAGTGTTAAAACTTCCATTTCCGAAAACATATTAATTCATTAGTCATTAAACTGTATTTTTTTTTGATTATTTAATATACCCGAACATACAAATATTTGTTTACTTTCACTATTGTTTTTGCATTTAATAATATCTACTTATTTTTGCCATAGATACGTATTTTAAGTTTTTATCCGCGATTAATGGATTAATTTTATAGTTATTCAATATTTTGTTTTATATTTATATTATTTTGTTCTCACTATATTGTAAACCGCTCACCTCGGCACGGGTTCTTCTTAGTGAAATGAGTGCCTCTTTTCTAACCGACGTGGATTAAGATCAAGATAAATAAATAGAAAGCTATAAAACTGTGTCATAATTCAGAAGGGATAAATGTATCTAGAACATTGATCTAAACGAGAAGAACCAAGAATTGCCTACAAGCATAAAACCCATTGTCAAGCATACCGAAGGAGGAAATCACCAGGAACCACGAGTAACCTCGTAAAGGTCGACCAAGCCTCTGGGTGCAAATTGTCCAATTCCCTCACTTGTGTTACTCTGTGTGTGCCAAAGGAAATACTTAAAGGTAACGACCAATAAAATTACCGACACGGCAGATGATGTGTCTATAACACTTGATATATATATCTAGGCGACCCTGAATCGTAAAATTTTATGGGGATATCTAAAATCTACGTAATATCGGAAAATTTATTACACTGCGGAATGCCCATCGTAAAAGGACCGACCATCAAAAAAACTATACCTCATGTAAATTACATATATACAAAAGGCAAACGAAAAATGAAATATAAATTCGTGCATGCAAATTTAAAGACGTATTTATTCACATGATATCGAAAAGGAAATGATTTCGATTCTTCGCTCTTAGGTTCGAATTTCCGTGAAACTTTTTCAAACTCATGGATGGAAATGTTTGTAATAATGCTTCACCTGTCGACGAGGGATTCTGAATCTTGAGTAGTAAAATACAGGGTGTAAAGGAACTAGTCCACAATACTTTACAGGTAGATTCCTGCCTTCATTTTGTGAGTCGCAAAATGTTATGGAGATGTATGACATCAAAGTTTGCAGTTTTTTTTCCAATATTTCTGACTCATTTTTTGGAAAACTTTGAACTATCATTACAGTAACTTATATCAAATACGAAAAATTCATTCCCTTTAATGTAAATCAAATAAAATGTAAAAAAGCTTCCAATTCTAATTGGAATTTCTGCGGCGTTTTTCTTATTTTATTTAACTTGTATTGCAACGAATGAATTTTTGGATATTGATATGTTACTTTTATGATAGTGTAACGTTTTACAAAAAATAAGTCAGAAATATTGAAAAAAATTGTAAACTTTGTTGTCGCATACCTCCATAACTATTGATATTAAGTCATGGTTGCTTAAGCGGTTTCAACTCATAATCAAAGCAGCAATCTACGTGCTAAGTATTGTGGACTAGTTCTGTTACGCTCTGATAGAATTATAATTAAACTCGAGTATATATAATATATAATATAAATAGTTTATGTTTTTCACACAATGTAATAATCATCATGAATAATATAATAATAATATTTTCATTAAGATCAAGATAAATTATGAGTACATAAAAATTTTCTCAGGTTTTCACGGTCGTTCAGAATCTTCTACGTTTAATTTTCTGGGATATTCTGCCATGTATATCTGTCCATAATCACACAACAAATCAAATTAAATTTAAACAATTTAAATAAAATTTAAGAAAATATCCACAAATGAACGACGAATGTAAACCTAAAATAAAAGAATTCAACCACGTTGAATGTAAAACAAGCGAGTGAACAAAAAAGGAGACAAATTTTAAAATCGGTATACGGAGCACGCGTAAATAGCGAACATTTTTCAGGCCGCGAGCCTAAACTGCTTACCAAACTAATTTCGAAGGTACGTCGAGGCTGAATTATCAGAAGCACGTTCACGAAGCACTCGGAAAATGGGGCAAAAAAGGCACCAGAACTCACAATCACCGGGGGATTTGTAAATTTTCCAGATCAACTTTCACCAAACTTTCGATATCGATAATTAAATTCGCGGCGATTAGGCAAACACCTCAAACCCTGCGAACAAAAAGCACAGAACACTAAGTGAAAATTGCGAAATATATATTTTTTAATATTATCATTCTACGTCACACGGTTATTCACAGTGAACGAACTGGTATTCCTCTCCCCGAACGCGGCGTTTGGCGCAGACCGCCGACCAGATTTATTGGCGGTAAAATTTTGACGTTTCGTCAATTGAATTTGGGAAAATTCAGCGGAGACCGCGCGGCAGCGAGCGCGCCGCGTGGGAGCGAGCGTGCTACTGACAGCCGACAGCCCGCGCGGCGTGCACCGAGAGCGCCGCCGGGCGGGCGGCCGCCCCCGCGGGGTGGGCGCGAGAATTTTCGGGGCGAGTTTTCCCGAGGCCCGTTAAAACGGGATTACGGGGCCGCTCCGGGGTGTATTTTTGTCTCGGAGTTTTTGTATCAACAAGTTTAGTCTGACGAGCGCGCTACCTGAGTCGGAACGTCGATACCGCGCGTGGTCGGGTAAAAATTCGGGGTAATTATCACCCCTTTAGTTGTGAGTGGTAATTAATTACAAATTTATAATTAATAGATTATTAAAAATGTATTTTATATTTACTATATCATCTCTACTTGAGTTTGTAAAAATTATCTTGAACAAACTATGGGATCAATTGAAAAAAAAAATTCAATTGATTCAGCAACATTGTAGATTGGTATTTTTTTTAAATTTTGATTATATTATTTGTATATATCTATTTTTTATTTAATTATTTACACCAACATGTTTCAGAAAAACCTTTCCATCGTCAGGGTGTTTGTATAACTGTGTTATACAACATCCTGACGATGGAAAGGTTTTTAAAAATAAAATAAAAATCTATCATAATGATTCTCTACAATTTAAAAGCCAATTCCATCAATGATATAAATGTATTATTGATCATTTCAAAATATGGAGGATGCGAACAGAACTCCAATGAAGAATTGTGTCACTGATATCAGTAGTATAGGCTGTGTTACATGGTGCCCCTACAAAATGCACAGTACAAAAGTATTTGTATACTTGTGTTTCCTTTTATAGTGTTTCACACACCTAAAAAGTATATAAAAACTAAATGTAACGCTTCATGAATATAACAGACACAAAAATAATATAATTTCATATCTATAATATTTTAATGAACCATTGTAGCACAATGAGGGTGTATTAATTAACAAAGAAAAAATAACAAATATTCTCTTGATGAAATTTTTTTCTTTAATGCATTCCATTTTTGAAGATAATCTTTTCCATGGCATGTTGCACAAAATTTCCACCATTAGTGAGCTTTTTCATGATTATATTTGATTTGTAGTTTGTTCTGTGTGCTGTTGCCGACCAGTTATCGGAGTTGCACTGCGCGCTTAAGACTTGCGCGCATTTGTTTGTTTATCATCGGCGCAGTTATCGGGGTTACTCGTTTGATTGCTGACACCGCGCGACGCGCGTTGTCTGTAATATGTTCGGCACGCGCACACAGGGCTAGGTGCGTAGTCAACCTTTTCCATTTTAATCGAAATTAAACACAGGGAGCACTGTGATTTTGAGTTGATAATTTGAGCACTTGGCGATTTGTCGTTCTCCGTCAGTTAGAGTAGACCTGTAAATTATATCTTGCGTTTTGTTAGAAATGAACGCGTTAAGATTTTACAAAAATGATGGCAAGAATTTTGGCCTTTGCCTACATTTTTAGACAATATTGAGAACAATTTATTTTTCATTCGGTCCATACAAACTTTACAGTCGGCGCGCTTGTACAGCATGTATCGTTAAATATTCATGCCTGAAGAAAACAAAAAATAACATAGTGCACGATTTATATCGTCGATTCATTTTTTTTTAATAGAGATGCAAACACGTAATACTTGTCACATAAATATTTTAAGTATTTTCAAAATAAACTTGCTCAATGAAAATAGGACTGACTTGCTGGATTCCTGGATGGGGCTCGAACCATTTACCACTGGATCACAATGAGAGGGTCATTGCCACTAAACCAAGAAGCTACTGTATTGGAATCTCTGGAATGGCAAAATCGGCGAAGACCCGTGTGATGGAGAAATTGGCGTATTATAAAAAGAAACAAAATCCGTCCGATTAAATCTCTGGTGATTACCGAAACACTTTCGACACCGTGCGGCATTATAGATTCTTGCATATTTTTAACATGTTGCATACAGAGAGTCTCGAAAACGCAAGGGCAAAGAGTGAAAGCGAACTAGAGGAAGGTCTCCCATAATATGAGCAAACAATTTTTACACACTACTTTTTTTTTTACATGTTTACATGTTTTTACATTTACTTATAATTTAAGCATAAACTTATGTAAAATATGTGAAGTAAGATAAGTTTAATGTAAATTTAATATTAAGAATAAAAAGGAGATAGTTTATTATGTTCTGTAATAAGTTGCCTTCGTTCCCGACAATTTATGTTACGCAAGTTATCTGTCAACCTATATGTTCTTTTTTAGCTGTTTAACATGTTTAACTAGCTATAACCCGTCAAAAATTACGTGCTTTTACTATACATTTTTCGGCCGCCAGTTAAGACTGTGAGAACAGCGCTATATGGAATAACGTAGCCTCTTGATTACGTTAATGATGGACAATATTTAATAGAGAATTATTCTTTTTTGCTTCTTATACCTCATTAATATCTGGTAGCGTTTGTGACGGACATTATTACATAGAGAATAACATATTTTAATTAATGATTAATACCAGTGACATGCGATATAGTAATAGATGCACTTATTAGTTTTAAATGTCACTAAACTGAAATATTAAAAAAAGTATATATGTATATTTGAAAAAAAACTAATTCGGGGTATTTTATTAAAAAGCATAAGTCAATGTTTTCATTTTATTTAATAAAAATTTTGCAAACATAGTATTTTTGAAAACAGAATGAGATCAGCTATCGGATATGAAGTTACGGACGGACATTCGAGATTATTATTTGGGGATAATGGAATATTTTAATGGATGAAAATATAAATACAACAGTAATATTCCACAAGAAATATTTAAATGTGATTTATTTCCCAGAATATGTAATTCCGCTCAGCTTGTTTGGCAGTATGGAACATACAACCCCGCTGTACAGCTTTGTATAAAGTATAAAGAGAGCAACTTTTTTACCTACTAATATTGTTTGTAAAAGCAACAGACGGGCACTTGTCTTCTGTGTAGAAAGCAAACAAGGTCTCAAGAACTTTTAGTTTAAAATTTAATGTTTCTTTTAAGAGCCTTCTGTGATACACGGATCGTTCCTGTTAACTGCCCGTCATTATTTTTTGATATATAAAAATACACTTGAGATAGCAAATACCTTTGAATTCATACATTTTAAGTCAATTTTTAATGTATTTTTAGTCAATTCAAGAAGTATATACGAAAAAATTGTCTGACTTGCCATGACCGGACCCAATATAAGAACTCAAGAAATCAGTGAACTCAAGTGAGTGAATAAAAAATAAATCACTCAAACTGAGTCAATGAGTCATTAAGACAGTGAAGAGAAGATATCAACAAAGCTGTGGATAGATAGGAAAGGAAAGATCTTACAAAACTGTTTAGAAACAAATTCTTATAAAATAAGTATTTATTTATTTATATAAAAAAATTAATGCAATCAAAATAAAATTATGAAAAAAGTTACGGACGTTACAGGAAGTAACAGACGGAGAGAGAGACAGCGAAATTACTATTATTATTATTGGAATAATAAACAAAATTTTATACATTTTTTCAGCGATGTATCAAGATGGCTTAGTTGAATAAAAAATAAAATAAATGAAGCCAAAACCGAGAATCCAAAAGTAAAGACACCCATTAGAACTTTTTCGATAGCCTTTAAAGGCACACAAAACAAAAATACCTCCATTCGTATTTTACATTTCCCTACACAAATACATTCAAAGCTTTACATGGTCACTGTATCACTCTTGCAGGATTTATCGAGATCGGGTCAATTGTATTGTGTCACGATTAATACAATTATTTATTAAACAAAATAGTATTATTAAGTAAAATCATGATAATAGTAGCAATAATTATTTGTAATGCTTTGAACTAAAACGACATGTGTAGTTGTAGTGATTTTAATCGAAAATAATAATTATAGATTTACAGGATTTTAAAAAATTACTTTCAAAATAGACTCATTATTTTTCGACAAATGAAACTGGGATGTGAACAGAAATAGCACAAGTTAACTTTTTTATGTATAATAATATGAGATGAACACAAATTCTTTATGCTGAAATAGCCACAATTTACTATTGAATCAGTTTCCACTGTTATTTTTGGTTCTCGTTCATACATTATTTAGACACTAACTTGAGTTCAGTAGTTTATCTGATTAAATGAGAATAGATAAATTATCTAATTGATATCGTCATCATAGTCAACTGGCTAGTCGTATCTCTAAATCATCATTATTTTAAATAACTTACTTACTTACTTACTTACCATCAAGCCGTTTCCCCGTGGGGGTAGGCAGAGAGGATAGAGCGCCACACTCTTCTGTTCTGACATACAATTCTTGCCTCATTCACATTCATACATCTTCGCATGCAAACTCGCCGGTTGTTGAGGCTTCTAACGGGACCATCTTCCAGTATCTGGTTAATCTGGTCATGCCACGTCTTCCGCGGTCGCCCTCTCTTTGTGGCGCCATCAACACTTGCATTATATATCTTTCTTACCATTATTTCCTCATTCATTCACTCAATATGCCCAAACCATCTGAGCGACCCTTTCTTAATTCTATTAATTATGCTAAGATCAGCTTTAATTCGTTCCTAATATCTTATTAGTTAGATCCTTGATCTATGTTAACAGGTCAGTCCTGGTCTTGTGATAAGGACGTCCAGTTCTATTTCCATCTCTTCGTTGGTCTCCCTGGCGGTCGGCGCTCCTCTGGAATCCCTCACATGCACGGCTCTGGGAAGTCTCGTCTGCTCCATTCTCTCGACATGGTCCCTCCAGAGACGCCTTCTCTGCCTGTTCCATCTTACAATGTCTTGTATGTCGCAGGTTATGTAGATTTCCGCATTGGGTACTCTGTCTCTGAAGGTCTTTCTTGCCCACAATGGGTCTTAGGATTTTCATTTCGATAATTCTGAGGAGGTATTTAGTTCTCACCGTGTCAGCTCTTGCTTCGATATAGTATGTCATGATAGGTCTTATGCATATTTTATAGATTCTGACTTTGCTTTCCGCTAGCTTGTTGGCTGATTGGCCCATACAGTGTCTCTTAAGCATCCGGAGATAACCGCTGCTTTGTGTGACTGCTCTTGGACTTCGTTATACAGATCGCTGCAGCTAGATATCTTCACCCCATCATGTAATTTGACTGGTTAAACTAAGTTCAAATCTGTATGTAACTTTCTCTTTCTTTTACTTATTACATTGTGTCTTACTTTCTCGCGATTCTTTTCATAGCTCTCACGCAACACGCACTTAATATAATCAGTGAACACCGAAGGGAACCCAAATGTTATTTTTTGATCATTCATACGTCTTCATAAAAACCCTCCATAGAGCGTCCAACTACTGGCTGGATTAAGACAGTTTCATCATTGGCGTCAACTACACAATATTATCATTGTATTTATTGTATTATATAAATAATGTATTTCTTCAATAACTGCAAAATGACTTTTTGGCAACATTATTTAATTACATAACAAGAAAAAAAATTATATAAACCACTAATTTATTTATTTATTGATATGTTTTGAGGCCAATGGTCAATAGAATTAAGGAGCACTTAAGATGTAAAAATAGCAATAAATATTCTCAATTTTCTAATCATCTATTGGAAACTAGCCATTATTTTGATATTATAATGGTTTACAACTTTTAAATATTAAAGGTTTAGAAATTTTACATTAGAAATTAAAATAAAATTTACGTTAGATAAATTAAAAATTAAATTAAGTAAATTAAACATTATAAATAACAAAATCCTTCTTGCAAATAGTTTACCTATTAAATTTATTTTTAAATTAATTCATAATTAATTATTCAACTCATTTATTCTCGTTTTTCTTAATGTCTATACTGCGAATTGTAATTTTGAATAAGATGGAAGGACCATTGGCCCCAAAACAAGTTGATAATTCAATAAATAGCGACTTATACAAAGGGTTTTCTTGTTATAAATGTAAATAAATTATTATTTGCTTGGACATTATTCCTTTCCTTTATACTATTAAAAAAATAACTAACGGTGAAAATCAACTAATTACTTCCTAAGCTTGCAGTTTTTGTAGTGTCTTAAAATATTTAGCGAATAATTAATTACCTAAGCAAGGAGTTCCCCGAGCTCAACAAAGTTTTTTTAATTCAGAGTGTGTGACTGACTGATAACAGAATAGGCCCGCGTGCTCTCATATCGCCATCCCGGTTTACACCCTCTCCGTGCGTACCCCCCACTCTCCAACCCTCCCCCTGAGCCCTTAACGGCAGGGAAACCAACCCTCGCCCCGTGCCCATCCCTTCGGGCAAGGGTGAGCCAGGGGCGCTTTCTTCATTTCAGTAGTTTGGTCTGCTGAAGAATGCACTAGTAACTTGGCAAGAAACTATAAATGCCCATTTAATTAACAAAAGGTAAAAATCTCGCGACAATTTTATAAAAATTCAACAACGGTAACATTTCTAAAAAGCACACCCAGACAGATAATTTAGTCTTTTTTTACTCACTCGTAGCGTCTGCTTGCTGTCGAAAAAACTTTGGATCGATTTTTAACCCTTTTCCCGTTATCCAATCAAGCTGAAACTTTGCAAGCAGACTCGTGGCGACGGTCAAGAAGATCTATCAAATTTTCGTTAAAAAAATAATAATTATAGTATAATTTTGGATTTATCAAATTTTTAATGTTTTTTTTTCATACAAGTTGTATGGATATTTCAATGCTAGACGCGAAACCCGAAAATGAGAAAGGGAGTAAAAACTTGGTTTTTATGGGTTACTTTTTTTTTAAATAGAAATGCGTATGATATTCTTACTATAGGTCGACCATCATCAAAAGACCATTCCCTAACTTTTTCTGGTAAGAAAAAAGCGGGGGAAATGTTGCCTGGCAAGCCCTATTACAAGCCTTGATATGATATTCCAAATAAATATATATTTTTTAGTTTTTACTTTTTACTCAAGCCAAGCTAAATAATAGTGCTGTGAAAATAGAACTAATTTATTGGTACCCTAGAATGAGGCTCGACTGAGAATGAGAATTGAGAATAAGACCACTGTACAGTTGCCGGCAAACTTCTTTAAATTCTTTGACGTGGTGGGGGAATGCGCAGAAGACGAAATTTGGGTCTCTTTGGTGGAAAGGTAGATGCGCAAACTTCCCCCCACTACGCCGTAGAATTTCAAGATGTTTGCCGGCTACTGTACCAGTAGGCTAACTAACAGCTACTGCAGTTTGTATTATTGATTTACATTTTAATATCTTATCTATAATGTATGTAAAAGCTCTAAAGGGCGTTAAATAAATAAATAAAATAACTCACACATCGCATCGACGATTTCAGCCTTGATGATGAATCCTGCAATAGGATCCGAAATGATCTTCCTTTACAAAATTTAAATATTTCAAACGGTTAACATGGAAACACTAGACTTGTGTTCGATATTCATTTATATTTTCGTCTCATTGCACTGATATTTATAAATCATTTTCCATATAAAAAAATACATATAAAAAAAATTCAAACGCTATTACTAAATGCAATTTAAAAAAACATATCATATTATTTTCCAAAAATAATAAATTGTTATGTTACAAAATTATCAAAGTATTTACACAAATATTTATTATCAAATATCAACAGACGACCTATTTCATTTTTTCACATGTGTGCGAAATGTGCAAAAGAACAAAAATAAAGTTAGAAAAAAGAGCAGTTACTAACTAACTAACCATCACGCCGTTTCCCTGCAGGGGTAGGCAGAGAGGATTGAACGCCACACTCTTCTATCCTGGCACACCACTTTTACTTCGGCCACATTCATACATCTTCTCATACACGTTCTCCGATTGTTGCGGCTTTTAACAGGGCCATCCTCAAATACTTGTAGTACCTGATCGTGCCACAGTTACTAATTATTATAATACATTAAAAAATACTAATATTCTAAATAAATAAGTCACTGTAAATATCAGCACAATAGTTGTAGGTTGAAATGAATATATCGGGGAAAAATTATGGTGTATTCATTTGTTTTATGTTTGTAGAGTTAACTTTGTGTTTGGGTTGGTTTGGTTGTTTAACGTCGGTCGATTTCGATACCACTGTGTCATCGTCAGGACAAACGCATAATAACTGTTCCTTAAATAAAAATTTTATACGTTGTCAGTTTTTAAAATAAATATAAAATTTTAAATATGCAATAAGTACCTCATATATAATTTTAAATATATAACATATAAAATGATTTCAATAACATATTTGTATTTTTCATTGTTTGTGAACCGTTAAAATAAATAAATTAATTAATTAATTAAACAGTGTAATAAATAAATTAAACAGCGTTGAAATTTGGAAGACCGTTGAGGAGTACGTAACCTCGTTTTAATAAATATCCGGACGTTTGCTGTCTCGACTCCTGGCACGGTTGATTACTGCAGAAATACTGCCACGGCAATGAAACCATCTTCTCAATTAAATACAAACTGTAGTAGGGCTTTTTGGCATTAGAACATCCAACAATATTATTCCTTTAGATTTGTACAAAATGTTCATTTAATTAAGTTGTTTTATTACGATAGGAACTGTCAGCGCGCACATTTTAACACCCTTCCCCGCATTTGACATTGGAGATAAAAACATCACAAACACACAACATACCCGTCCCGTTCCAACGAAATACAAGTATTAAACTAAGTAACTTACCTTTAAGAGATATGTAAAACTAGCGTAGAAGGATTTCATCTGTGGAAATAACTTATTAGCGCATGATGTAGGTACGCACAAATCTCCGTAATACCACAGCATACTAAGAACAGTAATACGTCTTCATACGAACTGGCCGGTACCTATTAGAATGTGTGCGTGCGTGCTCGGCGCCGTGTACGCACGCACTGTGACGCACACATTGACATAGAACATGGGGGCACAAGGCCGGCGGCAGTAAGGGCCGTGCTATTCAATTCAATGGTGCCATTCGCGCTTGCAGCCGCCGCTTTAGAAAAAAATGCACTTCCTGAAAAAAATGCCTTTTTTATGTTTGTGGTGCTTTACTAAAAAGGTGTGTTGATTATCACAAAGATTGTGAGTTCTTAAAAGTCTACGTTGATGTTAATCTGTGTTCTTGCAATTTAAGTGCAGAAACTAGGTATACTAATTACAGAAATTATGCGACAGATCGAAATTTACTCATGACTTTGTTGCCAATATAGAGAGGATGGAGAGGTCTTTCGCAAAGAGTTCGAAAAGGACCACATAAACATTAAAATCGGCACATCAATTTTTGAACAATTAAAAGAAATTGAATTTTATTCGGGTTTAGTGTCTACCTTATACGTCGGAATCTCAGACGCTACGAGTTAAAAGAAAGGGAGTAAAAATAAAGTGACAACCCTAGCGTCAACGCAAGAGTAGGCTAATAACTCGCCGACAGGCCGGAGATAAACTACTGTTCTGGGTATACTGTGGTAATAGCGTGAATGTTTCGAAAAGAAAAAAAATATAAAAGCTATTTGCATAGCGACTAGAAGAGAATGAATCTAGTGACGAGATATAAAACAAAATTATCGAACGAGCGATTTTGTGAGACTTTTCCATGTGGGTCTCTTCATTTTCGTGATTCTAAAATCGCGCTATCAGTGCTAGAAAGTGACTGCGTTAAATTCATTTTCTTGTAAATTTACTTAAGTAGACAACGCAAATGATGATTTTTTCCATACGATATACTAATATGCGTGACTTAATCCTGAAAAAAAGATTAAATCGCAAATATTAGTATAGCGTATGGAAAAAAAACATATATTATATAGCGTATGGAAAAAAAACATAAATATATAAACGATAATTACGATAATTTAACTCAGTTAACAGAGCAAAACCTTATAAAAAAATTCCCACACGAGAAGGCGATATTTTTAAATAAAAATATAAATAAAAATGCATAATGTATAATTAATCGTAATAAAGAGAAATATATAATTCAGCTCTGGCGTCATGAAATTTGCACAGGTTTTTCTCCCTGAAATGTATTGATCAACTCAGCTAATTTCAACTCGCCAACTTCATTTCTATCATGGGCTACGGTGCTTTGAAATATTGATATAACCGTCATAAATAAGACAAGACACCGAATTGTCTATTCCGTAATATCCGATTGTTCAATAATAAAAAAATTTAAAAACAAAAAGACGAAAGAACGCCGAAGAACCTAGAAGCTCAAAATTTGAGAGCTCGTAACTGGCTAAACTTAATGGATGAAATATTTAATTGTGTTGAAAAAATCACATAATAAATAAGTTATTTATGATGACAAGGTTTTTTGGTTTTTGGAAGTTTCAAGCTTCAATGTTTTATTAGTGAAAAATAAGGGAAAACGAAATTAATATAAACAAGGTAATTAGTCATAATAAAGTGGTTATAATAAAAGAAGGAATTATAGATACGTGATTGGTATATGGTTGAATCAATATTACAATACGGAATAATATTCTTAGGAGGAACTTGCCCCCAAGCATCTCAAAAACCTTCAATTACAACTCAAAAGATCTTAATAAAATTAATTCTCAATAAGACTTTATATTAATTACCCAACCGAACACGTTTTTAAAGATTTTCCTATTCTAAATTTACCATCCTTATATAAAAATCGAATTAAAGAATTATTTAGACTTAGAATAAACCAATAGAATTAATTACAGTTTAGTGGACTAAATTTTTATTTATTTTTTGTTCCCCGTGTATTATATTTATTTATTTTAAAGTCTCCTAATAATTGTTCATTTCCGTTTCAAATACATTTTAAATTTATTTTTTTGGTTTATTTTATCTTCTTATCTTCTTAATTGGGTATATTGGCTTAATTATCTTTATTTTACTATATTATTAATTCGTTAAAGGTTTCTAATTATTACTGTCTGCTTGTGTACTCATCATTGTTTATATATGTTGTTCCTTTATTTTACTTTGTTCGTTTTATATTGTTCATTTCTCCTAAATATGTTTTATTTCTATTATTATATTTTAATTATTTACTTTAAAACGTGTTTTATGTTAGGTTTATAAAAATCCTTGTAACTCTCCTGTACCGTAAAAGCCCACTTGATTAATAAAATAAAGAATTAAAATACTGTTTTGATTTCATATTTATTCAAAAGAGCAAATAATCCTTCGCACACACGAAAAAAATTCCGTATACGTTTCTCATATAGAATGCTTCGCTTCTGTTAGACTTCTATAATTTATCTTAATTAATTAATTAATCATCGGTCTGGGAACAAAATCCAGCAACTATGTTCTCAGAACACGCCTACATACAAATATTTTTCACACGTTTTTACGTATTTATATACTTAGTCTTAAGCTAAATAAATACAAGAATTAAAAAATAAATGAAACTTATAACCTATAATAAAATTACTTCATTACAGTTATTTAATAAACAATTGTATAGCTTAGCTGTTTAGTGGGTTTACTAAATAACTTATGTGAATTACATAAAATGAATACACCTGTAATAATTTCACTCCCTTTGTCTAAATCCACGATACTAGGTTCTAAGACACAATACGGCGACACGAGACAATAGGGGCTCGCCGTTTCACCTTTACCCCTCTCCAGATGAAGATCAAAGGACTTCTGAAGTGAACGGGGAAATTATTTTCGGTTTTATTTAACGAATGCCGAAGGACCGTTTTGGAAAAATATAATCGCTTCGTTTCTCGCTTATGCCATTTTGCATTTAGAAATTAAACACAGAGAGATCAAATAAACTTTCACCACTGTAATTAAATTATTCCACACCTGCGTAATTGCTAAGAGGTTGTGAAAAGATTATTTTGCAGAAACATTCAACGTCGTGCATTTTATCGGTTTTGACATTAAAAATACGTACATATTTAAAATGGTTTTTATTTAAGAACTAGCTGTAACCATTTAAAAATGAAGGAACATTGGTTCGCGCCTTTGCTAAGCCTCAGTATATATTTATAGTATCATTTTGGCGGCTGACGGAGCGGTCAGAGCGGCCGGTTCGGGTTTGCTGGTCCGGGATTCAAGCCCCGTCTCCGGCCGTTTAATTTGTTTTTTATTAGCCGTGAATTCAAACGAAATTACTGACATTACACGAAGTTGCGGACAGTCGGACAAACAACGAAATTATTATGTATGTAGTAGGTACTCTTTGTTTATTATAATATATTTTACTTATTAAATGTGACGTAAAGAACAAAAATATACATAATATATCGACGTTATAAAAATAGGTACAGGTAGGTACACTAAACACCAAAAAAAATTGCTTTTAAAAATTTCAATTCCCGAAATATTAAAACGGTCGAATAATTAAGACTACCGTTCTAAAGTCTTGTACTCGTATTTAGATTAATAATGATTATTCTTCACCGAGCGCATAAGCATACGGAACGATTTTCATCCACATAAAATGAATTATATCCAGTTGGCTCAGGTTTGAGAGTTATGATAAATAAATCAAAACTATAGCTGCCATTAATCTCTATATTTATTAATATCGAAAATACATAACTGACAGCGCCACAGATACACAACACACAACTAGTTCAATGTGCATTTTTACGTGAATATCAATTATTATCATTCGCGCAATTTGATTCAATTTTTAAATATTTTATGGGATATTTGACAAGGGAGAATTTTAGTGCAATTATTATTCATTATTAATTGTTCATTTTTTGTTATTCCAATAATTGTCACAAAATGATTTAACTTTATAATTTCACGTCACACTGGGATTAGGTCAACGACCTATTCATAAGATGTTTAATCATCAAGTATCCTAATTTCTAATTTTCATCCGTCTGTCCGTAACTCGCTGGAATAAGACTGGAATTACAACAACAACACTGATGATGAATAGCTGCTAATGAGGCGCAGGCTCGTGTGGCCGTCTGTGTGTGACACGTCAATCAGCGCCCGGCTCAAAATTTTTCACGGATTTACGGCTAGTACATAAAATATGTATAATTAACATTTTTCTGTCATACCTATTTTTTAGCGGTTTTTCTGTTTTTATAAAATTATTTTCTTCGATTAAAATCCGCATCATCTTCTTATTAATATTTTCCTTTATTATGGTGTGCTAAAGCATGTCAATGTAAATGACTTACACATCTTCATCAATACCAAGCAGTAAGCGTTTCACTAGGCTTTATGGACCACAACATGGGTTTACGGCTATTAGATAAATAAAATATGTATACGTAACTTTTTGTCATACTTATTTTTAAGCGCTTTTTCTGTTTATACAAAATTCTTTACGTCGATCAAAATTCGCATCATCTTTTTATTAATATTTTCCTTTATTATGGTGTGCTAAAGCATGTCAATGTAAACACATCTTCATCAATACCAAGCAGTGAGTGTCTCACTAGGCTTTATTTGTTCACACATGGACCACAACATGGGTTTACGGCTATTAAATAAATAAAATGTGTATATGTAACATTTTTGTCATACTTATTTTTAAGCGCTTTTTCTGTTTATTAAAATTCTTTTCATCGATCAAAATCCGCATCATCTTCTTATTAATATTTTCCTTAGTGTGCTAAAACATGTCAATGTAAATGACTTACCTACACATCTTCATCAATATCAAACGGTAAATGTCTCACTAGGATAAATTTGTTCACATTTGGACCACTACATGGGTAGGTATACAGCACACCCTCAATATTTCTCCTTTATCTTCGTCGAAAGTTTTGTTTGATATTCGCCCGAAAATGTGATATCCTTTTCAGCTTCCACATGCCGGTGAATCGTCTGGAAATGCTAGTGAACCAACAGGACATCAATCAACAGAACTGACATTACCTGATGTCAAAATGACACGTGACTCCCCTTCCACTATAAAATAAAAATTCTCTACAATCATTGTTTTTTCATTCAAAAGGTAAATTTATGGTTAAAATTTTATTTTAAAGTATATTTCTGTCATAATGATAAAGCATTAATAAGTAGTGGTTAGTACGTAATTAAAATGAATTTGCGATGATATGCGAGATCGATTTTCGATTGAAAAAAAAAATTTAGACTAGATAAACAAAATTAGGGACTCGGAACGGACTTGACTATTTTTGGTCAATTCCTAGGGGAAAAATTCGCTTAATAAACGTCTTTTTCGATATTCATCTTTATGACGAATGTTGAGGGTCCACTGTGTCAGATAATTATTACTACAGAACGGAAGAAATATCGAAAGTATGGACATAGTTAATGTAAAAAATATATTATTTGCGAAGCGTAAAGTGATATTTCGTCAAAGCTACTTATATGTCTCCAGTACTATTGACGTAAATTTTGTTCTTCTTTTATGTTTGTTCCGAGATAAATCTCTTCCGAAGAAGACAGTGGCGCGGCTTCGGTGCGCGCACACGGCTTGATGAGACGCGCGAGCTATCTGTCACTGCGGAGCGGCGTCTCTGGGGCGTGGAAATGCGGCGTGCCATCTCGCACGCGAAATGTAACATGGAGTATCCAGGAAATGTAACATAGTGGAGTGTCCTCCGAATAAAGAAAGGAATAAAAGAGTTTTTTTTTCAATTTTTAAAACTAAGTAAAAAGTCTTTTTCGTTTTTTATGTGCCATTTTACACACTTTTTCAAAAAAAATTTAACACTACTACACGCCGGTACCTGAGTTACGGAGTTAGCCATTTTAATAATAAAAACTACAAAATACTCATGCAGTTTATTACCTTTTTTATAAAATAAAAAAAATGACGCGGCACTTAATACTTGTGCAATAACTCCCATATCACTAGGAAATTTACACAGATAGGACTTCAGTGCAGTATTTAATGTATTGGCGAAGGCATATAGTAATAATGTATACTTATCTTAAAAAAATATTCTTGGCACTTAGTGCTTTATTGATTTCCAATATTCATATGTGTATTGTGACCGATATGAGAAGACAGAGCCATTGCATAATTAAAGATGATACTTAATTAAGGTTGTATTACCCAATCTGCTGTACAAGTTAACGTTACGAGAATTATACAATAAATACATATATCATATTTTATTATGTATTTTTTTGCATTTTTTTACATAAACCTCACAAACTTTGTCTTTATGGTATGCATAGCATGTAAGTGATTGTTTAGCAATTGTTTCCTCCCGATCGAAATTACGGTTCACAAGCCACGGCCTCCCGAAATTGGCCGAGCGTGTCAATTCGCGGCGATCGCATAACCCTGGTGAGCGGGATTTGGTAGGGACAAAGGCGCGGGTATGCAATCTACATAAATCTTATATCCTATCCCTGTCCTCAATCCATCGACACTATTAATATTTACCTACGTTGTATACTTTCTGACCTATTTTCGTGATGATGAGTGTTTTAAAGATTCATACGTGAACGTATTCATGTTAAAATTAAACCACCAATGCGACTTAATGCAATTAGTGTATTAGTCGCGTCATAGTTATCTTCACAAAATATTTTTTAAAAATTAGATTTCTATATTTTTTACAGTTCAAAAACAAAACTTTTTAAAATATACCCGTAACTTATTCAAATTTCATTATAATTTGAATAAGTTTAAGTAAAAAAAACATTTAAACTGAAGACTAGCTGTGATTAAAACATTTTTAGAAATTCAACGTCAATTTGCGTCGATCATGCATATCATTTTACATAATTTCCCACAAAATAAGACAAAATATTGATACCAGGCTCATTCAATACATTTTTCGACCGGCAAGAATTCGGAATTCTCTGATTTACGGTCTAAATATCAAATTTTCCATACGGAGCAGATGTGAATTAGCATAATTCATACACGGTCCAACTACAACCGGCCGGTCCGGCCGAATGAATAAGCGACGACCGGATCTGCCCTTTATAAAGTCACCAGAATTGCAAATAAACAATTTTAATTTTAGTAATCTGTTCGTCAGATGGCGCAAAGTAATTTAGGGTCACAAAGGAATGACGATTTTGAAAACTGGACAGACGTCGAACAAAACAACGCCTCGAGGGAGGGGCAGAAACGGATTATTATTATTTTACAACAACATTTAGATTCAGCTCGGACACTGGATCGCGGACCTTATTCTCTTAAACCGTACTTCCGCTCCCCCGACAGAACTTCCGGCCCATCGAGAGCTCTCCAGACTTGTGAAATGATAATTCCAGCGGGGAGTGGGGAGGGCCCTTGAGAAGTAATAGGATAAGGGGGGCACCTGGGGGGAGCAAGTTACGGGGAGGGTTGTGGAAGCCTCGCACGAGTGTAGATGAAACTCATGTGAGATTTTCTTAAATTTCACCCGCGCCTAAGAAAATTATAAAGAAATCATTGAAATAATTTCATAAAGTAACCCTGCTTGTAGTGAAATTAATTTGTTATATTTTTCCTAAAAAAACTTTTATACGTAAGAGTGAAAAGAAGAAAATTACTAGGTGTAATAGAAAAATGAATGTCAATCAAAACTCAAATAAGGGCGCGCGTATCAAGCGACGCAAGTTTTCACATAATTAAGTTATTTAACCGGTCGTGTGTCAGCCGTACGTAACGCAGAATATACCCTGTCTGCCGCGCAATTTCGCGCACGATTGCTGTTTTTTTGTGATGGGTGTATATATTCATGTAAAAATCAACAATAATCTCTAAGAAGTTGCAGTTTCTAGTTTCATAATATACAGACTTCAATAATTACTTATTTTTCAATAATTACTTGTATAATAATTACTTATCCATTAATTATGAAAATAAGTTTACTGTCATAAATTTACTGTCAGAAATATACGCACATGTTTATCGAATAAAACCATGGAAGCAATAACACTAAAGATATTGTATTTCAATATTTTCGTTCTAAATATATCAAAGAATATAAAAATACTTAATTTTAACGCTTTTTTAATTTAAAAAAACACTTTTTTTAACAGATAAATAACACAATTAATGCGCGGTTCGAAGACGACATTTGAAATGATTTTTTGTCCGGTTTTGCGCGGCAAATGATGTTACTTGACAAATAGAACTCGTTCATTCATTCAAAAACTTGTGATACAACAAGGAATAAGCTTTAAAAACTCATGAACGCAGGTAAAATAGGCCGAATTCGCATACCTGTCTAGGGAGCGCTGATCTGCGGTTTGGCACACAGAGGGTACAAAAGTTTTCGCACAGATCTGCGGTTTGGCACACGACCTGTTAATACAAATCTGTTTTTAACTTTATTACACAATCGCGAAGCTCGAAAGATGTCGCCGCTGTGCTGAATATCGTCTGTCTCTTTGCAGACACCGATCTGTAATCTGAGGATATCTCTTCAGTTGTTCAAATAGTCCTGCAATTCGTTGTACTTTAGAAGTGATGTGCTATTTATCTTTTGTGTGCCAAAGAAATATAACTTCTACCGCGCGTATACGCATCCAATTTTAAGCAATAATTTTACTACCAGACTGGTCTAAAGCTATTCTGAGAATTGTCAAACAGAAATTCTATATGTATGTCGATGATCAATTGTCAAAAAATATATTGATATTAGAAGCAACATAGCTAAAAATATAACTACAAATTATTGTGTGTCAAGTGTTAAATTCATGGTTTATATGGGAGAAAAAATTTAAGGATATGCCCTGATGCACTAATGCATCTTCAAACTGGGTACATATATTTTTACTGCTAGGGTGACACATGGCACATGCGCTTCATCTCATACATAGTTGAGATCAAACGCTAATAAAACAACAGACTTTTATGTCTCGTATATTTCTTAAGATGCATCTTTTGAAGCCACTGATACTTTCTCCTTTACTACTCCCCCACGCAGTACCTACCTGGCAAAAGGTCCGTTTTACAAAGTATTCCAAATTTCAATAAAAAATACTATCTACATATTTTTCACAATTTGTGAATAACGTTTGTTTACGTTTTAGAGACTTGATCTGATTGGTTGATTAGTTTCAAACCTGTCAAAATAAAAACATCAAAATTGACGGCATTACAATGTTATACATTAGCAACATTGCTATTTTCAGAATACCGCCAAAAATTAGACTTATTCACTTATTGAATGATCTGCTGGATTCTCTTCCTGATGATGAGATACTCTTCAGACTAAGCAAGTATTATACAAGACTTGTTAAAAATATATATACGACTCCCAGGAGGCCCATGAAAATAACATTTGTTTATTTTTGTTACGTCTTAGTAAGTCCATCACTTCTTTTTAAATCTATCTACGTTCAATTGTCTTGTCTGTTGCAATGAGTCGTTGTACAATTTTAATCCGTTGCAATTTTGTCCTGTTTTATTTGTCTCATCCTGTACCCATCTCCTAACTTCGAAACTATTTTTTTTCAATTTGGCGGAAAAGATAGAGTGAAAAGTATTCGTCCGAGTTTAAGTTAAATAATTATCAACCGTTCTATGTTAACTAATAAAAAAATTTCAAACATTTTTTTGTTTCAAACAAGTTAAATTTTTTTTGTAAAATCGTCTAATTTTTTTAAATCCCATAATTTTCACAATTATTTATATTTTTCTATTTTTTAAAGTTCATTGACATCATTCACTCATTACACAAATATTATAAAAAATATTATTTTTTGTTTTAGACAAAAATTGGAGGCTTCAGTTTTCCTGCCAATTGTCAAATCCAATCGACTGGCATAACATTAATGTCTAAAATATGTAGTCAATATTTATATTTTTTATGAAAAAAAAAATTACATTGTATTTGTTTGTATGAAAAGTATTGAAAGGTGTAATAAACCACCTATAAAGTTTCAGAATGATTGGTTTTATATTTTATTAAAAAAAAGACAATTTTTCGGCGTTCTAAACTAGATTTTTTTTTAAATAGAGATGCGAACACGGAATACGTGTCGCATCAAAATTCTTCTATTCCCAAGCTAAGCCAAAAGCCTGTGGTATGAAAGTAGGGCTAACATGGTGGTGTTTTAGAATGGGGCCTCGAATCACTGATCACCAGATCACTAGGCGAGCGTGATGACCACTACACCAGCAAGCTGCTCATTTTTTACAACGATTCCGCACTCAAGTTTGACTTTCAAGCGGTAATCTTAAATATCATTCCTTTACGGAGTTTTTCCTCGAGCCGTTCGAAATGAAAGTAAGAATCGGAAGTGAGAATTTCCCGTTGAAATATTCACAAAAGTCGGTGCTTATTTTCGCCCGTCTGCGCAAAACGTCACACCTATTTTTCACGGTATCTGTAGACATTTCAATATATGAATAGAGAATTTATGATTCTCCTTTGCGCAGGTTCACACTGGATTAAACATATCCTTTCCAGCCGCGCTTGGTCTCCGGCCTCCTTCGGGGGCGGAGGGGGTCGGCCGAGAGGAATTACTAGGGGCGCCGTTAAACGTCAGGAACTGGGAGCACAACAGATCTCGCTGAAGCAAATGAAATTTTGAATGGCTTCCCGGGCCCGTTAACGTCCGATAGACATGTTGTTACCGTTGTGTACGATCTTGATTATCTTA
Organism: Agrypnia vestita; assembly: GCA_016648135.1. NCBI lineage: Eukaryota > Metazoa > Arthropoda > Insecta > Trichoptera > Phryganeidae > Agrypnia > Agrypnia vestita. The sequence goes on along the minus strand of JADDOH010010835.1, from coordinate 23,814 downwards.
TTTCAATTAATGATGACGTCATTAATTGAAATAATTTGAAATAATTGGTTGAGTCGTTACAAACAATATTTAAAAAAAAAATTAATGCAGTCATCATGGATTGCTTATTAATAATGAACTGAATCAAGATTTTATAGGAAACATAGCCTATAAGTTTATAGTAAACCTCATTTTGGAAGGGATAGATAGATACGCAAAATCTGGAATTCGGTACAGTTTACATTAGTAATCCCACGTGACTGGATTCAAAACTTTTTTTTTTGGATATTGCCGCCTTTGCTTTTATACCCTACATATATGTTCTGAAAACAAAATTATTGGATTTGTCCACAGGGGTATAATTGAGATAAATTACGTCTCACAGGGACGAAGCTGTTTATACGAGAAACCTCGAGGGATGTTTTTTCATAGGATGGCCCAGGGCTTAAGATCTGTAAGAGCTGGCTTATGCGATCACTCTACACTATGCAATTTTCACTAATTCCGCCGTAAGAACATTGAACGTCGCATTGTGTAGAATAATCACTTGAGCCAGCTCATACAGGTCCTAAGCCCTGGCCATCATATAAATAGACTTCCATACAGATTTCTCATACAAATAGCTTCGTCTCTGTAAGATTTCTATAATGTATCTTAATTAAGTAAAAGCTGGCTTATGCGATCACTCTACACTATGAAATTTTCACTAATTCCGCCATAAGAACATTGAACGTCGCTTTGTATAATCACTTAAGCCAGCTCACGCAGGTCCTAAACCCTGGACATCATACAAATAGATTCCCATACAGATTTCTCATACAAATAGCTTCGTCTCTGTAAGATTTCTATAATTTATCTTAATTAATCATTCGAAACATTTCGGTGTAATCAATCCGTTCATTTGGTAAACTTTAAATTCTATTTGAAGTGTGACTCAAAAAATACAATTTTTACAATTCTCGTGATTTAAAACTTCGAGAAGATTGGGTCTTTAGTTGTTCGGAGAGAAGCAAAGCCAAAAGGCGATAAGTGAACGGTCCGGTGCGCGACAACAATCAGCGAAATAATTTACGAGAGCACCTACCGGGCGTTCGAGAAGTTTTCTATAGCAAGTAGCGTTACACGAAACGGTAAATAAAGTGTTCAACAAACATACAAATATTCTACAAGTTCATTAATAGTTACAATTAGTCCAAATTCCATAAAACTGCTGTACTTAAGTTCGTGATCAATGACTTTATTTTGTGACCAGTAAAACTTTAATGAATTTCAAATGTTTCAATGCTTTACCACCTTCGCGATCCCGTGATAATAATATTCAACTTATAATTGAACACTTATTAATATAAATTTATTATTCAACCTCCTTCCCTTTTACAAATTCGCTTTACTAGCTATCAGTAGCGATTTTACCAGCCTGGAACCGGGTCTTAGCTCCTTACATTCTTCGTGATCGAGTTCCAATGATCCTACTAGTAAGATGATGCAGCGTACAAACAAAGCTACCAGGTTAGTAAAGCGGCCTTCATATTACTATCCACTTTGACTCGGGTCCCTAAAATCCTTGACATTCCTTCCTAGTTTAAAATAGTTTAGAAATATTAATAAACACTAAAATTCGATACAAAAAGACATTTCCTAATATTGAAAATAGATTCTCGCTTAATAAAAACTAAATCTAACTAAACTAATATGACTTATGGGTTAAAGGGAGCATCTGGCAATATTCTCTTGCGTTTTATATATTTTCTCAGATATTTGTATTGAAAGATATCACATTAATAGTTATTCATCAGGTTACATATATTTTAAATACGGATATTTTCTTAAAATGATACAAACTAAATTATTTAATCAATTAATAAATTACTAATGATGTTTTAAAAATGAAGAAAATTACTTCACTTTTAGGGCCTTACGTGAGTGTATTGACTTGTGAGATGTATTTTTTTTATTAATATTACATTGTAAACGATTATCTTAAATTACTTAAAGTTATTGCAAATTCTGTCAATTTATTTACTTATAATTTAAGTTTTAAAAAACACAGTTTATTATAAATATTTTATTTTGTTGTGTTTTTTCAACCATGGTTGACAACTTTTTTACCCGGCATTAATTTCCAAGTCTATACAGGAGGATGCTTAATGTTCCAAATTATTCGACATCTTCTGACAAACTCGGTAGTGTGTTAAAGAGTTCGTTTTGAAGAAAACAAATTTTATTTATTAAGAGCACACATACCATAACTATAATCTTCAAAAAAAACCGACGTATAATGAATATGGTAATAAGAATACAATATATCATATCGCACAGTAAAGAGAGACCCACCACACACCCCGGGTCGTTTTATGAGCAATAGTTCCCATACCGGCCCCTTCACAACCCAATTAGGCATTTTTTTAATGCTAAAGTGGTCATCCTGCCCACGCCACTTTAAGGCGGCCCTCGTAGTGCAGTGGGTATGACACTGGCTTCTCACACCAAGGGTTCTGGGTTCGATTCCCGGCGAGAACACAATTTAGTTTGTGTGATTTACTCAAGCCTGGGTGTCTTGTGATGTATTTCGCTTCTGTCATTGGGCCTCCTGGCCTGTTGAAGCGTAAAAAAAAAAAAAAAAAAAAGAAGAAGAAGAAGAAAAAAAAGAAGAAGAAGAAAAAGAACTCATGAGTGCAAGTAATACCATATCACAAATAACTTCACCGTATACATGGATTTATTGATATTATACGAAAAATACTTGCGATTTTCCTTGGAGTGGTGTTTTAATGTTGTACCGCCACGCATGCCCCCCTTACCTGCAAAAATAAATAAAAATATTATAAAAAGTTGTACATTTCCTTCTGAAAATTGTGTTTATTTCTACTGGTTAAGAAATACAAAGTGACATCGTAAGGACCCTTTGCGTAGGCAGTCCCAAACCCCCAGGCATTGTCGCTCGATCACGTGGTAAATAAAAGGCCGGTTTCTCTGTCGTCAGTTGCTCTAATGAAGGTTACCCACATAACTGTCTAGAAAACCACCAATAAAAATGGATCTACATCCCGTGACGTATTACAGAAACAAATGAGAGATGATCCTAGAATTGGCAAAATGCTACAAAAAACAAGTTACAAACGTAAAACGTATTATCATTTTTAACTAGTGCATACATAAGTATATCTATAAATATACAGGGTTATTTGGAAAACACGATAACCTCGCAGGACTGTACTTTATATACTATAATATTATTTTTTGTAAAACGTTGAACTATCTTTGCAGTAACTTATTTCGAATATGAAACATTCATTCCCTTTAATACAAGTCAAATAAAATAATAAAAGTCTTCGAATTTCAATTGGAATTTCTGCAGGGTTTTTATCACTTTATTTAACTTGTGTTGAAACGAATGAATTTTGCGTAATCGATATAAGTTACTGAAATGTTGGTTCAACGTTTTACAAAAAATAAGTCAGAACTATTGAAGAAAAAAAATGCAAACTTTGATGTCGCATATCTCCACAACTATTGATATTGGTCGTGGTTGCTTGAACATTTTCGACTCACAATAGCAGGAATACAGTCCTGCGAGTATATTAATGTTTTCCAAATAACCTTGTATACGCTGTAATACACCCATCATCTAGAACTTATATAAAACACATTTACTTTGTTTCATTTAAAAATATAAAAATTTTCCTCCTTCCCTATGTCCTCCTGCATTTCATTGAAAATCTTCATTGCACTGTACATCGTAAATTCGAGATTTAGCCTTATTCCTGAAAGGCAGATTTATTATAATCCCTTTATTATTATCACGGTATCCTAGGAGCGTCGCGACAGCTTATGGTGTATACTTCAATTTTGGATACAGTAATTCCGTAACTGCCGCTGGCCGTAGCTGCCGGCTAAGGTTTCTGACTTCCATCTGGCAAAACAGATCCGAATCTCTATATATTTTATATAACTAATTAACTACCCATCACGCCGTTTCCCCGCAGGGGTAGGCAGAGAGGATAGAACAACATATACTTCTATCTTGGCAGACCACTTTTGCTTCGGCTAAATTCATACGTTTTCTCATACAAGTTTTACAGTTATGGAGGCCTTTAACAGGGCCCTCCTCAAATTGTATCTGATCGTGCTATTCCTGTTGCCTTCAACACTTGCTTCATGTATTTTCTTAACCAATTTTCCTCGTTCATACGTTCCACATGACCAAACCATCTCAACACTCCTTTCTTTATTCTACCTACCACACTACAGCCATTATTATATTAACTTTTTTTTTTCATTCCTCACTCTATCGACCAAAGATTTTCCACACAAGCGTCTTAGTGAACGCATTTCCACCGCACTCAGTCTACTTTCATTCATACTTTGCCAATTCCAGGTTTCACTTCCATACATCAGGTTTGGCATTAGAACGCCAATATGTACCGCTAGTCTTGCTTCCTTTGACAGATTCTTATTTGCCATAATTGCATTTAGAGCACCATTAATTTTGTTTTCCGCAGTCACTCTCCTTTCGATATCATTCTCAGCCTTGCCGTCTCTACTAAACGTACTTCCCAAATACACAAACTCGTTCATTTGTTCCTTCCGTCTCTCTCAAATACCATGACTTTCGATTTGCTGACATTCATCGGAAGTTCACTCTGCCTGCATACATCGGACATCCTGGATACCAGGCACTGCAGATCAGCTTCACTGTTAGCCACTAATACTGCATCGTCTGCATATAGTAAGTAGGCAGGATACGGTGAGTCCGTCCATTTTCGCTCCAACTTCTAATTCCTTCAGTTCTTTCATACAATTGTCCATATACAGGTTGAAAGCCATGGTGACATTACGCATCCCTGTTTGGCACCTTTTGTAATATCAAAACATGATATGAATGCCCCATTAATTCTCACGCAAGCACTACTTCCTTCGTACAAAGATGCAGTTGCCTGTATGAGTTTGCTCTTCACCCCGTATTCAGACAAAACCTTCCATAACTTTCGTCTTTATATATCTATTTTATACATGTATTTTCATTTTCCATATTTATCCAAGATAAAAACAATTTTATCTCGAAAATTCCTTAGTTAAGAAGCATTTAGTCTGTTTACTTAGCCAATACGCAAACCGCCCCGAAAGTAAATCTAATAATATTTTATTTTCTTTGTTTTTCAATTAAGCCATGTATTCACTAGGGGACAAATCGCGAAGCATTCCGCTCGACATGTCGCATCAACATCTACGCTCATGTTTCGGGGACAATGACGCGGTCAATTGACGTGTACACACCGGGACTCGCATATCTTGTCGCGGAAATGTCATCCAATGAGGTTATGGATGACAGCTGCGGTATCACATTTGGCGAAAACGGGGTTCCGCGCAATTCGAAATGTTTTTTTGGGTCGCAATTTCAAATTAACGAGGTTTTACTGTAGTAAATTGAATATTATTAAAAACAAGGTCCTTTTTGCAAATAATTATTGTTTTCCAGACGTCGCGGAAATATATCGCCCTATGAGGTTATGATGATAGCCGCGTATCTGTTTATGTTAATGAGTTTATCGAAAAGTAAGAGGAGAAAAAAGAGGAGAATGCGAAATTATTAACTGCAAAGAGAAAGAAGGACGGACATTCTATGCGATCTTCGATCGATACAGCTCGACGAGTTCGAGAACGATTTCGTTTCCCCGCATTGTCATCTTGACAGATACAGCGCATGCGTATTCATTTGTAAACATACCACGTGGTACTGACGCTCCGCGGAATGTTGCAGTGAGTACGCTCGGGTACCGTGCGCATGGCAACGTTTCCACGGCACGTAGAATGCCGCGCTATGTTGTGCGCGAGGTCGCGGAACAGTGCACGACGTTGCAACGTCACGTAGACTCTGTGCCGCGCATGCTGTTGAGGGACAATTTGTCCCCTAGTGAATACATGGCTTTACGACAACATTGGGCGTGGCCGCGCAACACTAATAGGCTACCTAGCCTAAGCAATAAGCAAAGCCGATTGCTTTGTGTTAGTCACTTTTATTTTGAAGTAAACCAAAGCTGTGTCGCATACACAAATATGTGACATATTGCAAAGGGATACAGTAAACTTTATTAGTAGTTTACTCCGACAATTGGAATTGAAGTCGAATAAGATGTGGCTTGCGATACTCATTTTCTTGAACCTTCAGGTCAGGGTTGAAGGGCCACCGTTGGGTGTTTCGATTTTTATTGACTTACTTAAATCTGTTACGTCTTCCTACTTCCAGGTACTAGTAGTCTTATTGAATTTGGAGTTGCTCGAAGTCATCTTGGGAACCTTAGAACTTCTCCATCTTAAGGGTTCAATATTACATACTGTTTCAGAATATGATCATTTCTTATTTTGTCAAACTTTTTTTTCTCCAAAGGAATTTATCTACGACCTGAATTGTTGGCCCGGCTTTTTCGACTTATGTCACAGTCGACATGAAGTTATTACGCCTCACATCTGTTAAGTACTTCTTTATTATTTTTACATAATATTTAATATTATTTATTTTTAATTGTTAATTATTTTTACATAGTTTATTTGTACATTTATTATTTACTATAAAGTATACAAACTTCAATAATTTCGCTTTCAAGCTTAACTCGCACACCTGGACTACCAACTCAAGAAGGCAACGAAGAGCTCTCCGCAATCGTACGTCTGATGGTTCTCGTTTTTTCTCCTTTTTTGACACTTCTTGCTAAATTAGAACAACAACATTGTACTACGGAATTTTTAAATAAATCAGTGCAAAAAATTTAAACAGTAAAAATAAATCAAGTAAAACCAAAAAAAAATTTGAAAACGTACAAACCGTATTTAAGTGAAAAAATAATTTTTAGCTTCACCGGGAGGCAATAAATAACAAATATTGATCAGTCGTGTAGAAGAGATTGTATTCTGAACCCATATATAGGTAAGGATCAAAATACATTATTCTAGGTGTAACAATGTCCGTCACTAACATTAACAGGCGGCGCAAATAGTGATGAAGTCTAAAAAAAAGTCTAAAAAAAGGAAAATGCATAATTTTCTAAATAAGAATGCGGGGCAAATAGTGATGAAGTCTAAAAAAAGGAAATTGCATAATTTTCTAAATAAGAATGTCCGTCACTAACGCGTTAATAATGACGAGTTTCTACCTAAAACGACTCGATTTGGAACGAAATAAAAAAAAACAAAGTCTATCCTAAAAAATATAATTATGCAAAAATAAATATACGCTAGGGGGCATACAATTCTGCTGTGATCCGATCTCCTCACCCAAAGAAGGAATTTAGTTCATCTCTGTATTATTTCTATTTTCTTTGCAATTTTTGAATATGTGCCTCGAACACAGTCCATTGAGGCTGGCATTATAAACACAACTCTGTACAACAATGTACGTGTAAATAATAAACAAATAAACTATGAAAAATAAAAAATAATTAAAAATATAATGAACAAAAATACCCATAAAGTTTATTACGACACGGTATCTTGTTCATAAACAGTTAACACGTAATCTGAATAACACGCCGATCTAATTTGGGAACAAGCGAACGTAATTTGGAGACAGAAACAAATAATTTCTTCGTTTATTTGTAATTCCACAGAAGCGATCAAATTTCTGACGTACACAGAACGGTAGGGACTGACGTACACAGACGGTACTACGTATACATTTATGGCTGCAAGTCACGTAAAATACTCGATACAGGCTCCCGTCACGTGACGGGCGCAGCATCTTCGGAGATATCGACAATATAGTGTTTATTTAATCGTGAGGTTACCGACTTTGGTCATCGCGTCCCTCGGAGCCGGTTGCACGTCCAAGTGGAATTCAAGAGATAACCAAAGATCTGAATATTTCACGAACGCGATAAGTATTTTTTAAGTGAACATCTATTTGCAAACATAAACAATATCAAATCACCTTTCATGGAAATGGAAATCCAAGGTACCGAAAACAAATTGAAATCGCAAAGCGATTGAGAAATTCGCTAAAAATCGTGAAACCAATTTTACTTATTACAAGTAGGTACTGATGAAAATTATTAAATAGTTTCATAAATATTATAATTTATAGAAATTGACTTTGTTGTTGTGACCACAAAATAATTTTGCTGTATTTGAAGAAGAATTCATAAATGTTAATTATATATTCAGTGAATCAGTACGAATGATGTGGGGTTATGTTTTCATTCATAATTTTTATTATAAAAATCTTTAAAAATATGATGAAAAAAATTGTTACAAACACATATAAGTTACTGTAATGATAGTTCAACGTTTAACAAAATATAAGAAAAAAAATATTAGGAAAAAATGCAATCTTCGATGTCGCATATCTCCATAATTATTGATAATTATGGTTGCTTGAACATTTTTGATTCATTATTCACCTGGAAAGTATTGTGAACTAGCTCACACATTTACACCTATATAAAAAAAATTGAAAATTATAAAAGATTTGAGTTTAATATAAAATAATAACTTTATTTAAAAACATTTGTAAAACGCTAATGATGTTTTGTAAACAGAGTTAATGTATTTAAAAATTTAAATTTCATTATACAGACATAGCCTTCCGACAAATATACAGGTCTCGTAACTAGTAGCGAAAGCTTCGCGAGAGTCAATTTTGAATAGAAAATGTTTTGTACACTTTGGATGAAATGTCAACAGTGAAGGTAATAAACGACATCAATATTCTGCGTGCAGTTTTCTGGGATATTCTGACGAGTATATCCGACCTCTCTGGCCGACGTTACGGATCCCATTGTAGGGTCCATCATCAGGGCTGATGTATTATAATGTGTGTTGATGATGTTATGATTAAGTACTGTCTCGCAATACCGTGTCAAAAACAGTGTCTTTATTTTGATGTATTCCGTGGCATACCATGTGTTCAAGACATGTATTGTCGAGATGGTTTTTGAAGCGCCGAGTACCAAGGGGTTCTTAGTCTGAGACTATTATCTCTGTTGATGTTCACAGGGTGATTATAGATATCGAGTACCTCCTCGACAAGACGCGCATAATGACTCTTGGGCTTCCCGGATCTTCGGCTCGAATGCAAAATTATGGCCGGTATCCAGGAAGTGTTCCAAATAACGCTGATTTTCCTGGAGAGCCAGTTTGCGTGCTCGTTTGTGCTTATCAATGCTTTTCGAAGGAGTAACATATAAGTTCAAAAATTTGACGTGAAATTATATGGTTAACATAGTTTTATTGATAATGCATTTTCCCGATAAGAAAAACTCTAGATGGGACTCCAATTCAGAGTTTCTCTTATCCACCGAGTGCGACGCTATATTTCTTTTAAAAACAGATTTTTAATGTTTATCCCTTCCAAAGCGACGTAATTTTTTAGTAAACATTTATATTTATTTTCATGTATTGATAATATTTACGAAAGTTACGAGATTCTAAACATGAAAAGAACTGCGCATAATCGAAGGTTTTTCGAACACTGGACATTTTAGAATAAATTCGAAACATGTGAAGATTCGAGAGAATTATGGGTGCGAGAGAACGGTGCAGTTTTTCAGTTTTTGTTAGCGACAGAAATATATATACCGGGCGAGTCCGGTTGAAAGAACGAACTGTGAACTGAGCGAAAATCAACAAATAATGAGGTATGTGAAATATTCTAAAGGGCGAAATTATGGAATAGTGTTCGAGTTATATTTGTGTTCAATGACTTCGTAAATAAATGTTTAATTGTTTTTTAGGGTTTCCTTCGTTCTTTGCCACGGCGAACCCGCAATAATATTTTCGAAACATAAATATCGAAATTTACCTACGTGCATAAAACCATTTACGTAATGTAAATCCTTATATTACTATATTTGAGATACTTAATTAAAAATTAAACTACACGGGACACGGAAAAGGGCCTTTGCGGAAGAGCACATAATTCCGCCATTTCGAATTTGTCAAAATAATTTGTTAATGAAAAATATTAGCCAGTATATGCCGCTAACAATGATAATAAAAGGAATTTTATATGTGCAATAGTTACGCTAAAGGAAAAATTTGAATCAAATGTATTTTTTGATGCCTCGAGGTGGTGTGACCCCTTAACGAAAAAAAGAAAAAGAAAAAAACGAACTCATAAAAACCAAGTTTTTATTTTACTCCCTTTCTTTGTAAATTAAGTTTACTATCATGTAATCAAATAATTGATTGACTGAAAATGAAACATGTCTAGACAAATATCTATGTCAGAAATCTCTAAAAATATCTCTTTATTATTTGATTTCTTCCCAAAAACAGAAGTGTGCTGTCATCTGTGAACCAATTGTCATAAATTTTCGAAATTCGTAGTGAAGTACCTATTATACCTACCGACGGAGTAATTAAAATTTTAAATATTCCGTGACGTTATCGGGCCGCCGTTGGTAGCTTTTGTAATGATTCCAATTTAAAAAAAACCATTAAAAATTTGAAAAACCAAAATTATACTATAATTATTATTATTTTTTAACGAAAATATGATAGATCTTCTTGATCGTCGCCCTGAGTCTGCTTGCAAAGTTTCAGCTCGATTGGATCACGGGAAAAGGGTTAAAAATCGATACAAATTTTTTTCGTCAAAGAAACAAGCAAGTTAAAAGAAAGGAAGTAAAAAGAGGAGAAAGTCGGACGGATACCAAGACTTATTAAACGAAACGACAATTAATATTACTTGTGGAAGATGGGAACTTTAAAGGGAAGTGTGCCGATGTACGAGCCGCCATCATCCCCTTGATTGTGGATGCCACAAAACACAAATCAATTACAGCCGGGGGCGGCAATTAACGGCCCGAGCGCAGCCGAGCTGACCCGAGCGGGGCTCGGATCGCTGATCTTAATTGCAGCCTTAAACACAGTGTCGATGTTATTAACTGATAGACATATTCAATACGTGACACATGCCCATATGTGCACACATTATATGTTACATAACATACATACGTAGAGACGTCATTGAAGTGACCATGCTAGTTCGGAAAACATTTGTGGGGAATAAAAGCAGAAGCAGCAATATCAGCCTATTGCTGACATAACTTTTACCTTCGTTTTTATAAAATCTATCATCATCATCCTTGGCACTACAACCCTTGGTGGGTCTTGGCCTCCACAATAATTTTCCTCCATTCATCTCGGTCTAGTGCCAGCTCTCTACAGTTCCGAAGCTCTAAGACAGAAATGTCTTTGAGGACATTGTCACTCCATCTTAATTTTGGCCATCCTAAGCTCCTTCGCCCTATTGGCCTTGAGTTCAGCAGGGTCTTTGGTGCTTGATGCTCGGACATTCTCTCTGCATGACGCAGCCACCGAAGTCTTCCAGTTTTATAAATTTTGTGACGTTTGGCTCCTTAAATAGAGTATAGAGCTCATTGTTGTAACGTCTACGCCAAAGTCCATTTTCTAGAACCGGTCCAAAAATACGCCTCAAAATTTTCCTTTCAAAAACGTCCAGTGCTCGCTCATTCCTCTTAGTTAGTACCCACGTTTTTTATAAAATCTATATAATGTAATAATAAAATAGTTATTAAATATATATAGCTGAGTATTGATATTAGCGATTCAATTAGTATGGGTATCTTAACTAACCTCATTGAATCAACAAAGTAACAAATACAACAAAAGAAAAATTATTACATTAAGCCAAAAATAATACTAACTAACGAAATATTCTCGGAGGACGTCAAATCAACCCCAATCCTTACGGAGACATCAAATCATAAACAAATAGTACGAAATAATCCTTATGTAGAAGGGTTTACTCCCGTATCGGCGCCTAGCAGAGCACTTTATTAAGTCTCCCTACGAATCAATTCAGACTTACCTCCGGGGCTTATTTGCGGAGGCATTGAACTGGGTGCGCTTTTTCTAATCCCCAGAAAGTCTGAGCCACCATTTTTCATCCCTTAAGAAAACATTCCGTCGATTCCTCCATCGGGAGGAGCCGCTCCGACCCGAAAGCGCCGTAGTTTCATTTACCTGCTTTTAGTTTCGACTCGTGCTAAAGAAACACAAGGGTCTTTTTAATCGAATATCAAAACCAATTTAACTTTTCCAAAAGGGTATTCGGAGAACTTATAATTCGGTTTTCGAGGAGAAACGGCGGAAGGGATGGAGAACAAAGCAGAAGAAGACTTTGCGCAAATATGGATTGAAAGCGACAATATAATTGAAATGTTTTATTTCACACGCATTCCTTGCAGTTTCTCTCAAAAATATTATGCGGGGTGCTGCACATGTCACCCTACCATTTTCTTATTTCGACGTATATGTCAATGGCTTAGAGGGTTGTGCAAAGCAGATACATTAAAGTGGTTCCAATAAGAACCACTTTAATGTATCCACCGACTGATTTCCCGTAAAACAATACGCATTCAGAAGAATTCAAAAATAATTTCTCTGTTCCATAATTTTACGTTTTGGAGATCTCAATTACTACCAACTTATCCTGACGTGACTATACCAGACATTTTAACAGGAGTGTGTGTGAACAAGCCAACAACTTAAGGAAATCATTCAAAATGAAATTTATAATTTTTCATTTTTCTATTTTATTATTCAAATCTAAGAAACATCGCCAGAAACGATAGTAAAGTTTAAAAAAACTATTGAAAAAAGTTCCGAAAATTGCATTTATCCGAGATTATTGTATTAACGAGATATACCTAAATAAATTTGGGACATTCGAAATATAATTTATCATAAAATTAATGTCATTTATTTAGTGCGAAATATATTTTTTTAAAAAAGACTTAGAAACGCTTGTTATGCTAAAATAAAAACTAATACATAAGATTGTTTTAGTATAAATTTGTTTGCGTATTTTCCTACTTCAAATGTTAAATATATAAGCGGGAAAATGTAAGGGGGAAATGCTGCAAATAGGCAGAATGCGACATTTAAGGTGGTTCTATGATGGCATTCTTGCGAAACAAGTTTCGCCACTGTGAAGTATGAAAAAATACACCCCCGTTGCGGAACAAGGACCCCCTAACTCGGGAAGACATAACGCATAATTTTTTACGGCACCCTCACCATAGTGCTTGCCCAATAATGCGAAATCAGAGAGGAACGGCAGGACTATAATACAAAAAATAACTATGCATTATGAGTTACTTTATTATCCTCTTCTTTACACTTTTTTCTTCACTGTCTTCACAAGCCTCTTCACTCGCATATTTTATTTACAAGCCTCATTACAAAAATAAGAATGCCGAAGATTAATATTCCCAATCTTTTTTATGGAGTGGACAGATAGACGATAAAGGAAAAATTAAATAAATGATCTCCTAACTCTGGGTGGTGCTGAGACATGATAACGATGGACATGAACAGTTGCAGGAGCTACAAACAAATGCCTTAGATTATATGGACGTGCGGTAAGAAGCTACCATTGAACAACGATTAATGACATCATACAAAAGACACGTGGGCACTGTGGACTAGAGACAGGAAAGCCGTCTCTCAAAGTACGCATTTCCTTTTTGGCCGACGCCCCCGGTTAGAGTTGCCCGCGCGTCTGCGATCTAACAATTAACTTCGTGCCAAAAAACACAGAAACATTTAATAGATCGAGTCAATCTTAATGCCCGCTTCATTACTATTTTACTTAAAGCCATGCATAACTGAACCTATCCAAATTTTTACATTTTGTACACTGCCTAGGTCATGACACCGATTTGCCTTGGTCCAATCGACCTCGTATATTCACGCTAGAGATACTTTAATAAGCCGGGTATCTGTAAAATTTTGGAAATGACAGAAACGTGAAGAGATCCAGAGAAATCCAGAACCCACCCGCTAAAAGTCCGCAACAGGCCTTTCATTTGTAACGTAGGTGAGAAAGGGAACAATTACGATAAATCAATTAGGAATTAAAAAACAGCAAAAAATACTTTAATTTCCCGCGTTACGCCGGGTGTGCAACACCAACTGATCCGTTAAAAAAAAGCAGGAATGGGTAGAGTTGGGTAATTTGGTCACGTGCGTGAGTTCGATGATAAATTCTGAAAGAATCCGTAAAAAGTAAGTGACGCAATTTGTCTGATTTAAAACATTTCTTGCAGTAAACCCCACAACAGTGTAAATAATTTATGGATATCTGAGGGGGTGAAAAACAAGTAGAGGGCAAGCGTGTTTTATGTTTAAATTGCAGGATTTGTCCACAATTAGGTCCGGCTTACAATCCGTTATCAAGACATAAAACGAAAAATTCATTTGGATTACTGTAATCAATAAAAAAACGCAATATTATATGTGTATGATTGCAGGATATTTGAGCATGACATGATTGATTTGTTAATCTAAAAATGAGATTATTTTTATAATCCAACAGATCACAACGCAAGCAGACGATACATGTAATAAATATATATTGATTTACCTAAGTGTACACGAGAAATTCCGTGTCACAAGAATAATGTATTATACTTTCTGTACATAAAATTCTAACTATCGTGCATAACCTACAAATGATCGCTTTCAGTATTGTCAGGCATTTATAAATACATTGTATAGTTAATGGAACATATTTACTAGAAAATATCCACAAGCTTGCTAACAGCGAAATACAAGTCGGGGACATAAAATTGCAAATTAAAAACCATCAACAATACACAAGAAAATCTCAAGATCATTCCAGCCAAAATAAAAATTATAAATTATTATAAAATATTTAATTTTAATTATTTTTAAATATCATTTGTAAAATTTATAAATGTCATTTTCATAGACCTCCTAGGTCTTTTTTCGTTTTTTTAATAAAATTTAAAATTTATCATAAATAAAAGCAAACGCAACATTATTAGAAGTATTGGCGGGTTGGTTGTAATGAGAGAAAATAATTCCCACCCTACAGGGAAAATTCTCCCGTGTTCAGTGTGTGTGGTCGCGAAAGTGTGACTGAATGTGCTCAGGAAAGCTAATAAGTTGGAGCAGCTTTATTCGAACAATCTTTACCGGTTAAATGCGTTACGGGAATATTACTTGCAAATGCTACAACCATCGTCGACATAATGTGATCGTTTCGGCGAACAGGAGGCAGCACGGCACTTTGAGCGTATCTTAAACCTGATTGGTTGAAATGATTGCTACACACGGCCCAAGTCCGGTCACCACAAAATCATTCGAATTATACAACTTTCAATTACGAAATAAAACAGATTTGTTACCACAAAGCTATCAACATCTTAAAATCGACGGCAGGCTTCTTTTAAATGTTAGCTAAAAATCATCAAATACGTCCACAAATTTATTGTGAGAGGTGGATGAATGAAGGTGCGAGTTTGTTTTTCATTTTCGTAGTAGAAAATGTTCAAGTGAAAAAATAATTTATTGAAATTCTGTTTTTAATCGGGGAACATTCCTGCACTTTTTACGATTGACCCCACACTTTTCTCGATTTAAGCTGCAATTAATTGCAATGAATCATTCATCTGGAATGTACATCTCCACTTGGAGTTCGCACCTGTCCCGGGGGCTGAAAGGGTGGGAGGGTAATTCAGTGCAGGGGATATCCGGCTTACGCTACTGCACCATCCCCATGATTTGGGGAAGGTGGCGGCAAATTCAGTTCCAATTTCCGCAATTTTCCACGAAAATGCGAAGAAAATTATTTTTTCGTCGCAATAATATTTTTTGCAAGTGGAGGTTTGCCAACTGATGTTTGGGTAAATTAATTAAATTTCCTTATTTTTTTGACAAAAAGTTTTTTTATTGCTCAACATGAATCCGCATTTCGATTTTTCCCATCTTGTTCAACGTAACAGTAGTGACGTGACAATTATTATGTGTAAATATTTTGAACGGTTCTTTTCATAAAAATAATAATAAATGTCTAAATATAAAAATAATAATAATAAGTAATTTCAGCGTGCTGTTAATATTTTAAAGGAAGTTATTGAGGAGTATTTATGAGTATTTATAAGTAGCTTGTTGGTCTTGTGGTTAGGACACTTGCCTCGTGATCCAAAGGTCGCGGGTTCGAACCTCACTCCAGACTAGCAAGTTAGTCCTATTTTCATAGCACGAGCGTTTAGCTTAGTTTGAAAATAGTAAGAATATTGATGTGACACGTATTCCGTATTCACATCTCTATTTTTTTAAAAAGAAAAAAAAAAAAAAGAAATATGAATGTATTGAAAAAATCCTTTCGGGTCGACATTTCGGATCCCATTGCAGAGTCTAACAAATGATTTACATTAAAACTTATTGTATTACATAATAAAGTCACTACAAGTTTTTCATTATAAACTTTTTGCACTCCAGTTTAAACTATTTTATACATAGGTATACTGTGTTTTGTATAAACTATTTTATATATGTTTTATTTTGTGAATTGTTTTCTTTTTCTTTTAAAATCTTATGTTGTCGGCGCCTCTTGTACTGTATGAATTAAAATCCTTATTTTTTATCCTGTTATAGAAGTATTTGGGCAATAATCCGTGTCTGATTTTAAATATTTGTACCAGCATGCACATGTCGTGTACCAAAATACACTATAAAGATAAATGGTAAAAAGGTCGGGACAATGGTAGTAGATCCATGAAATCAGACTGCATAAATCAGGAACGTTGGAGAGATGCCAATCACCAGTGAAAAAAATTAAAATATAACAAAAGAATGCAAGGTCGAAACGAATACGTACCTACTTAGTTTGAGCAAGTACTAAATATAATGGAACGCATTAGACTTCTGTGTGTCCAATTATTTAAATGTACTGAAATAATTGCAAACTGTAACGAAAGTTCAAATTTGGCGTATGTTAGGTTAGGTTAAATTTGGTAGCAAGTTAGGTTAGTTCGTGTCTCTGTCTCTGTAATGTCTACAGTAGTCACGTGCAGTCTTATTTAACAAGTGTATGCGCTTTCCAGTACAGCTCCAATTTTTGTGCGATTAATTTAAACCTCAGCTATGCACAATGTCGGGTGTTAGGAGCAATAATAATGGTTATTATTACAGTAATCTTTGTTAACTTTATTCTACAGAAATCGTTAACGTACAGGGTGCCTCGTAGCTAGTAGTAAAAACTTCGAAGGAGTCTTCTTCATTCAATTTTGAATAGAAAATGTCACTTTTGGGTGAAACGTCGACAACAACAGAGATAAGCGATATCAAAATTTGCATAAAAAAATAAAACCTTAAAAAAAAAAAAACATTAAAAATAAGGCGAATTAATTTTAGACATTTCATACAAGTTACTGCAATGGTAGTCCCAACTTTTTAAAGAAAGCGTGTTAAAAATATTGAAAAAAATTCCAATCTTTGATGTAAAAAATATTTTCTATTCAAAATTGAATGAAGAAGACTCTCAAGTTTTTGCTACTAGCTACGAAAAACGTTTTCCAATAAATAGTATCAATTTCGAACCGACATCAATATGATATATTTAGTACGTTTATGCCCAGGGGCGTGCAGTGGGAACATCGCAGCATGACTTTTACGTGACCAACTATTTGGAAAAAAAAACGGAATAAAACATATATTTCGTAATATTTCTATCACAATTAATTGTTATCGTTTGATATATCATAAAAATCTGTAGCATAAATATTTGATTTCTATTTTTTTTTCCAAAATATACGTTTACAAAAAAATCATGCTTCAATGTTCCCACTGCATGCGCCTGGTATATGCATATGTGTATGCATGTACGAAAATGTATCAACAAGGGTTATATACGTAGCAAAAAAAAGTTTAACCCCAATAGCACGAAATGATGCCAAAAGGAAACGGATAAAACGATACCTTGAATTTATTTGCATTACCAGTCGATACTTTAACCTACGCCTAACATTTCCAAGTAAAAAATCCATTATATGATTGCTCTCGGGTCGACTCTCGGCGTATGCTAACTCACTTCGGAGCAGAGGGCGGCCGCCCGGACAACTTTCCAAGCACCGGGAGGGGGATGGTCTGCAATTGATTTACACTGATAGCTCCTCTCTGTTAATAATGCGGGATGTTGAGCAAACTTCTAGGTAAATCTATTTTTTTTTATTTTCGAGACCGAATTTTTTTTCCTATTTCTCGCTGTACAAAACGAAGCTTTTGCATTAAAACATGTAAAATTGTACGAAAGTTATAACGAACTTTGTTTATATAATCAACCGGTCTCGAAGACTATTTTTTCTTACATTGGGGTTATAAAAAACTAATCCTTAATGTAAACTGCCCCACTAAGCTAAAAGGTAGTAAATCCATACTTTTTGAAACATGTTTTTTTTGTGGTTTTAGATACCTGAGGTCATATTTTACCTTTCTAATAAGCTTGTTTGCCGTATTTCCATCAAAATATTAAAATATACTCATTTTTAATTTGCAGTATATACGTCTGGGGTATGTAACATGTGGTGTATTTGCAGTTTTAAGGTTGAAACTATATAAAAATACCTCAAATAATAATAAAATATTAAAGGAAACAGATTATTTTTGTGAAGTTCCAATTTGAGAACAAAGTTCTGTGAATTATTAAACAATTAGAGAAGACATACAGAAAAAATCAAATTAACGAAAAAATCTTTTGACTATTGCATTATAAAAAAAGTGGATTGCTTTAAAAATGGAATAAAAAATGTTGATCAATTAAAAAACACATAAAATTGATTTTTTCGTTAATTTGATTTTTTCTGTATATCTTCTCTAATTGATTAATAAAAATTGTTTAATAATAAAATAACCTTTTTATCTGCATTTATTCAATATCTATTGACTGAACGAAAAAATACACAATTATTCAATAATTGAATATTGGAAATTGCTCCATTCACGTTTCTTTGACTTACTCAGTAATTTGTTTAATGGAGATACTGCTTTTTAGCTTAGTGGGGCAGTAAAGTTGTTATATTTTGTTCAAAATTCAATTTTAAAAAATAATGAAAGGGAATGATAGTACAACTCTAAATGGATAATATTATAATGAAAAATGTAAGAAAGTGAGTTAAAATAATTTAAAAAAATAATAATAATTAAATCGAGACATCAGTGAAAGTATCAAGTAATTTAAAACTATTATACCTACGGCTTAACACAATTACTGCATTCACAATGCTTTTTACAAAATGGCTTGCAAAAGCTTTCTTGTAACTAGGCAAGGTAGCTTTCCACATATCATTTTCGAAGTACATTGCCTAAATTTTGGATTATAATTTTTTTTTCTTTATTTTCGATCACGGAATACGTGTAGTATCAATATTCTTACCAAGCTAAAAGCTTGTGCTGTGAAAAGAGGACTATTTTGCTGGTTGGTTTCCTGGAATAGGGCTCGAATCACCAATCACCAGATCACTAGGCGAGTATCGTGACCAGTGAATCAACAAGCTACTAATTATATATTGGAACGTTCCTTTGAGCGACTGCCACAGTATTGTTACAATAATACGGCAGTCAGCACCTGCTGTTCTGGTACTTCTGGCAGGTGCGTGGATATTAAATTAGTTGCAATAAGTAAGGGATGTCAATATATAAATAATAAAATATAACATCAATATACTTTTTAATAATACTTTCATGACTTCGTGGCTTTACTTATTTCTAAAGATTCCAAATTATTCAATTTAAGACCAACATTATTTACATGTAAAATGGATTAGATTAACTGTGTAAAAAATAATAAAAAACATAACTAAATACAATGATTTCGTTGTCTGTTTGTCTATTCCGTAACGTCAATAACTTTCTGGAATTACATCTTTATATAATTAGAATGTGATACGTAATCAGCACGCAACGACTCAGACAACATGCAAGGGTCGCCCTACCAAATTACACGGTCTTGACATTTTTATATTAATATTTTATTATATTTAGTTTTACGTTTAAGCAAACGAAGTCAATTAAAAAAAAACAAATGGCTTTCTATTCAAGATTTTTCAGCTTCAAAATCTCGCAATTATTTTGTCATGCGATTTTTCACGGGTGTAAGACTAGTTTCATTATAAATTTGATTAAAATGAATAGACATTATAAACACAGTATATTTGCATTAAACGTTTAAAATATATAAAAATTAATCTTAAGGCTTTATAATTGATTTCTAATATTTATAAAAAAATTAAAACACATACTTTAGTGTCTAATCTAAAGTTTAATATTTTCTGCAGCCCATTTAAATAATGAAGCAATTGAATGATAAAGGAAAAGAATTATTCCAAAATTGGTTGGTTTAATATTAAACTCATGTATGTAGTTATATTTAAAGCTACCATAGAAATTTACTAAAATGTCTAACCGTAATGTCATTGCATCAAATATTAAAAAGAGAATAATTTCATATTTTAACGACCAACGAAGAATTTTAGAGCAGAGAAGCTATAAAGTGGTTAGTAAAGTGGATAGCACTTTGAAGAGTTATTTCAAATGGAAAACCCGCTTCACGTAAAGTATGTATTTGAAGCATCGTATAGTTATAATAATTTAAGAAAAAACTACTGCGAAAAAGCTTAATAATTCTAAGAGGTTTTGATAGGGGTACACTTCCATTAGGTATATAATAATTGAAAATAGCATAGAAAATACTTATAAAGCAGTAAAAATACATGTGATGAAAACCACTGTATCATTAAGGCTGGACATTTACTGCAAATTAATATTTCGGCGTTTTTGTTCAAAAATTTTATTTTTTTTACCGTTTTTGGGTTTTTATTATTCATTTATATCAGAACGTATATGCTAGACTACAATTTTTTAAGGCTGATGACTTAGATAAAACTTTTCTTATAAAAAAATAATAAACTGAACATTTAAAAGTAATACACTGAACTGAACATCTTTTAAAATAATTATGCAAGTATAGGTATTAATCGACAGACTGCTAAAAAATTCGTTTTCAGTGTCTTAAAAAAGCCAATCGATTCTGTATAGGTAAGCGGAATATATTTTCTTTCGGATATAAAGCTAGCAGTATGATGATAAAACTGCATTAAAATAATTAAGATATTTTCAATATTAGTAAAATAATAAATTTTAAAATTTGTTACAAATTTTTACTAATTTTTTTATGATTTTAAAACGCCTTTAACTTATACAAAGAGATGATTTTAAACTATATATTTTTTCTAAGACACTTAAAACAAAATTTTATTGTAAATAATGTCAAGGTTCTATCTAAGCTATTATCTTAAAAAAATGTAGTCTAGCATACACATTCTGATATAAATGAATAATATAAACCCATGAAAAAATAATATTACCCACGATAGCACGCTTCTGTTTATATTTCTATTCTATACAATTGTTAATATTCCCATTTTTTTTTCTTAAAATAGGTAATATAATAACATTTATATTTCCTAATATATACATTGTAAAAAATCACTATATCAAATTTCTAATCAAAAGTACGTATCACAAACTTTCTTAGTTTTTTCTTTAAAATGTTCATATTTTTTTCGTCTCTAATATCAAAATCCTGTGGCAGACTCACATACAACTTCATCCCACTGTACATCACAGAAGTTTGCTATCTTTTTTTCTTTCTGAATGGCAATCTTATTTCATTTTTTTTCCTTGTACAATGATCATGTTCATGTTGGTTTTCTCTTATTTTTCTTACTAATTCAAATGTATTATTGTGTCCATTAACAATTTTGTATATAAATAGAAGTACATTAAATTTAATTACTTGTCTAAATGTCATTATTTGTAGACTTTCTAACATCAATTGACATAAAAGTACGTAACAAACAATAACATCTCGATATACACATTAAAATTAAAAGTAAATACTGTAAAAATTAAATACTGTAAAGTATTTTTAATAGTAAATTATCGGTACTTTTAAAGTGATCTGCAAAATTAAAATTAAGATTATTTATCAATTTTCGTTCCAGCAAAAAAATATATTTACCTCTTCAGAATATTTTGAGTGTGTTCAAATATTTCACGAAAATAATACTGGATTTTATCCCTAGGGGGGGATTTTATCATTAATCAATATATATGCCTTACAGAGACGAAGCTATTTTTTATGTGGGAAAATAGGTATGGAAGTCTTTTTGGGTGTTCGTGCTGGCTTAAGCGATCACTTCCCAAAATGTAACGTTCACCAATTGATAGACTACCTCATCCATAAAATTAAGTATGTATAACTTGCACACGTTGTTTCGTATATGAGTTGTATTTTTATTGTGTAAATTGATCACTTAAGCCAGACGTACGATAGGTCGTAATTACTATGAACACCCAAAAGGGCTATTTTCCTACATGAAAAATAGCTTCGTCTCTATGAGACATATATAAAATATTTTATTAACCTCTTCATCTTCACTTCCTTTATCGTAATAGAATAAAAGAGAAGTGCGTTTTCTGAGGGTAGGTTTTCATTATAAACTGCCAAATAATTCTGACGTTAAATTAGAAGTTGCTTATTATACTAATTTAATGACGAAACGTAACGTAAACACAAATGTAAGTATAATATCTTCGAACAAAATGTTATTTATGTTAGTATATAACCGCTAAAAATAACCTTTTTGTCTACGGGTTTCGAGACGTAACCCGTCTCTTTGTTAGGACAACCACTACACTAGCATGTAAATAACACTACACCATACACACCACAACCATCTATATATTAATTACTCCAACCAATGTCGTTTCTGCATTTGGATAATTTCTGTTGCCAGTTTAAAAAAAAACATTTTAGAGTACATTAAAAAGATTAAAAAATATAGGAATACGAACAAACTGATATCAAAAAACATCCAAATCCAAATTATCGAAAATTAAAATATCGGAATTTATAGATTTTTTTAAATATTTTCGTGGAATCCGTGTATTTAAAACAGCCAACGTAATTGCAGTCAACGAATTTTTGTGCTGGTCATACCACAGAATGACGCTTTATGACATTGACAGTAAGTATACGTTTACGCTTTTCTTTTTATTATTTTTGCATTAATCTTGCTTCAATAAACGTTCAAAACATTTATTTATTAAACATTTATTACGCTTTATATTTTATTTAAACTGCAAAGTGAACTTAACCTTGGATTAACGTCATAACGTCTCTCATATAACCTCAAAAGACTCACAGCGCGTGGCGCGAATGTCATTTTACGTGTCATTTTCTCCGTATTTATACATAAATATTATTATTTTTCAGAATTCCGATGGAATACTCAACATCACAAAGCGGCAATTTGATAATGCGATTCGAGTTCACAATATGAAAGAAGAAATGCCAGACGTAGACTGTCAAACATAATAGAAGAGGAATGTGAAAGAAGGAATGCTGACCAGAGGGAACGTAAAAATGCTAGGCAAAGAGTGTATGCTGAAGGAAGAAATGCGAAATCTTATTTTAAATGTGCAGTACAACTGTGCTAATGCATTTGCATCTTTCGGAGTGCAAATAAGTGACATACCAGGTGTAGGCCCGTATTGTTTAAAAATTTCAGGTGAAGTATATCATAGAACGTCTCGAAGTTTGCAGAGTGATGGAGAGGTGCCGGCATATGCGCAACTATATGTTTACGATGCGGATGAAGCAGTCAGGGTACGTATGAGCCATCCGTCTAACCTTAGATGTCAACAAAATATAATGGAAACTATTGATAATGTCATCCGTCGTGTAAGTCCATATGCTCTCCAATACAAAAGGTTGAAAGAAGCGGTTGAGGAAGAAGAATCTTTAGTTGCAGAGCACGGGGGCCAGATGCGGAATATTCAACTACTCTTTACGCGTTCTTCGTTAGATGACCAAAGAAGGTATAATGCTCCATCTAATAATAATGAAGTCGCCAGTGTGTATGTAGCAGATTACGAAGGTAGGTTACCGCCAAACGTAGATGTTGCTGTTCACCCTAAGAATGTAGGAGGTCTCCAGCGTATTAA